>CABHPR010125948.1:0-37683 GCA_902168415.1 Peromyscus melanophrys | reverse complement strand
AATTATAAATATGTTCAAAGAAATAAAAGAAAATAAGCTCCTGTTTGAAAACATGAACAGCTAAATGAAATAAGGAAGGCAATGCAAAAGATGAAAGAGACATCAAAACAGAGATAGAAATATGGGGGGAAAACATCTGAAAGGCTGGAGGTGAAAAGGTAAATCAAATAAAATCTCCATGGAAAGTCTCACCACAGCATAGACCCAGGAAAGGACGGAATGCTTGAGCTTAAAGACAAGGTATAGAACTGGAACAACCCATCAAGGACAAAGAAAACATAGTAAGAAGGTACCAGCTGGAATTCTAACATACATGGGATACTTTGAAAAGAGTAACTCCACAGACAATGGTATAGAAGAAGAATACAGTTCCAAAAGCATAGAAAATGTTATTTAAAGACTGGAGCGACCTCAGCAGTTAAAAGCACTGGCTGCTCTTGTAGATAACTCAGGTTTGGTTCTTAGCATCCACATGGTGGTTCACAATTGATTGTAACTCCAGTTCCAAGGGATCTGATGCCCTCTTCTGGCTGCCATGGGCACTGCACACACATGGTGCACAGACACACATGCAGACAAAACACCTGTACACATAAAGATAAATAAATCCAAAATAATTTTAAAATAATAATAACAAAAAAAATTTCCAGAGTTAGGAAAAGAGATGCCAACCCATACATGGGAAGTATTTAGGACACCAGGTAAACAAGACCAGAAAAGAACTACCCACCATCATAAAATAATTAAAACACTAACTATACAGAACAACAAGAAGTATGCTCATGGAAAGCAGCAAGAGAAAAATGTCAGGGCACATATAAATACAGGCCCAGCAGAATAACAGAAAGTTATCCAACTGAAACTTTAAAAGCCAGGAGGGCTCAGGCATATGTATTTCAAGTTCTGAAAGACAACAGCTACCAATCCAAACTACTATAGCCAGCAAAACTGTCACAACTGAAGGGAAAATCAACATGGGCTAGAAGACTTTAATAGCACTCAGCCAGGAATCCTTTGGACAGAAGAAAAGGCAAATCTATCTACAAGGAGACCAGAAAGAATAAATCATGTGTAGTCGAATTTATAAGCAGTCTTAATAAAAAAACATGGAGCCAAATATAGGGGTGAAAGCCTTAGAGATCAGGGAAATAGTGAGAGCTACCGGCCAACCTTACCTCACCAGCTCTGCAACTTCCAAAATGCCATGACTTCCTGTCTACCCAGGCTTTTATTGCTGTTCTGCCCTCTCATTGGCTCTTAGCCCAGCTACCTCACTTCCTTGTCACTGCCTGTCTATACAGACCTCCAGGTCTCTATGGTTGGTATTGGGATTAAAGGCATGTGTCACCACGCTTGGCTCTGTTCCCTAGTCTGGCCTTGAACGCACAGAGACCCTGCCTGCCAAGTGATTGGGTTAAGGGCATGTGCTACCACTGCCTGACTTTTGTGTTTATGGCTTGCTATTTCCTCTGATCTCCAGGCAAACTTTATTTATTAACATACAAATAAAATATCACCACATTTCAGCACAAATAAAATATCACCACAATCATGCTATAATAATAGTCAATCAAGATAGGAAGGGGGAAAGAAGTAACACTATAAAAAGAACAAAATGAGAGGGATCAAAACGTACTTTTCCATAGTAACTATAATATTAATGATCCCAACCCCTTAAGCCAAAGACACAGACTGGCCAACTGGATCCAAAAGCAGGAACCATCTATTTATCATCTTCAAGAAATGCACCTAACACAAAGACAGACACTATCTTAGGGTGAAAGGAAGTATAAGATGTTCCAAGCAAATGGACACAGGAAACAAGCAGGCGTTGCTATTTTAAAATAGACTCCAACCCGACATTAGTGACAGCTGATTATCACTTCACAGCAATTAAGGGAATCATCTATCAAGAGAACATTAAGATCCCAAACATATACACCCCAGATATAGGTGCATCCAAGTCCATAGACACATACTCTTAAATGGAAAGCCACAGACTAGCCTTTGTGCAATAGTAATGGGTGACTTCAATACCTCACTAATTGCCAGGTCTTCCCAACAGAAAGCAAACAGAGGAATATGTGAATTAAATGGCATCGTGGATCCAATGGACTTAACACGATGGAACTGGAAGTGACCATGTTAAGTGAAATAAGCCAGGCACAGAAAGACAAATACCACACGATCTCTCTCATATGTAAAACCTAAAAAAGTTGATTTAGAGGAAGTGGGAAGTGCAATGGTGTTTACTAGAGGCCAGGGAGGAGAAAGAGAGAGAGAGGGAGAGAGATGGGTAGTATTATTAGCTGACTCCTGTTGTGCTATTGTGTAGTGGGTGACTATAGGTAACTAATGTGTTGCACGTATCAAGAAGTTAAAAGAAAGGTTATGAAACATTTTATCACATTCTGAAAGGTGATTGAGGAGATAAAAACATTGTACCTGACTTAAATATTTTTTTAAAACCCAGGATATCTAAAACAATACTGAATTAAAAATTAAAAAAAATAAAGAACAACAAAAAATGATGGAGATATCACCACCCACCTCACCCCTAAGTCCCTTACTCTATACATAATCTCTGTATTATATATCATTGACTTAATAGCTAATACCCACTTATAAGTGAGTACATATTATGTTTGTCTTTCTGGGTCCCAACCTCACTCAGGATAATTTTTCTAGTTCCATCCATTTATCTGAAAGTTTCATGATTTCATTTTTTTAACAGCTAAGTAAAATTTCATGGTGTAAATATACTATATTTTTCTTTATCCATTCATCTGTTGAGAGACATCTAGGCTGTTCCCAGTTTCTGGCTATTATGAATAGAATAGCAATGAACATGGTTGAACAAGTGTCTCTACGCTAGGATGAGGCATCCTTTAGGTATATGCCAAGAGTGGTCTAGCTGGATCTTGATGTAGATCTATTCTCATCTTCCTGAGGAACTGCCATATTGATTTCCACAGTGGCTGTGAAAGTTTGCAGTCCACCAGCAATGGTTGAGTGTTCCCCCTATGTCACATCCTCACCAGCATGAGCTCTCAGATTTTTATTGATCTTAGCCATTGTGACCAGTGTAAGATAAAATCTCAAAGTAGTTTTGATTTGCATGTTCCCAATGACTGAGGATGTTGAACATTAAATGTTTCTTAGCCATTTGAGTTTCTTCTTTTAAAAAAATCTGTTTAGATATTTACCCCACTTTTAATTGGGTTATTTGCTTTCTTGATATAAGAGTCTTTGGTTTTGTTTGTTTGGTTGGTTGGTTGATTTTGAGTTTTTTAGTTCTTCATATATTTTGGATATTAACCCTCTATCGGATGAGTAATTGGTAAAAATCTTTTCCCGTTCTGTAGGCTGTCTCTTTGTCTGAATGACAGTGTCCTTTGCCTTACAGAAGCTTCTCAGTTTCATGAGGTCCCATTTATTAACTGTTGATCTTAGTGCCTGCTCTATTGGTGCTCTGTTCAGAAAGTCTCCTCCTGTGCCAATGGGTTCAAGGCGGTTCCCCACTTCCTCTTCTACCAGCTTCAGTGTATCTGGTTTTATGCTGAGATCTTTGATCCATTTGATAGATTTTTTTCCTTTAATGAGTATATATTATCCTTCCCTATCTCTTCTGATTAGTTTTGGTTTGAAGTCTATGGCTACACCAGCTTCCTTCTTAGGTTCATTTACTTGGAATATCTTTTTCCGCTCTTTTACCCTGAGGTAGTGTCTACCCCTGATGTTAAGGTGTGTTTCTTGGATGCAGCAGAAGGATGGGTCCTGTTTTTTAATCCATTATGTTAGTCTCTGTCTTTTTATGAGGGAATTGAGGCAATTCATGTTGAGACTTATTAGTGGTCAGTGTTTGTTGGTTCCTATTATTGGTTGTTGTGGTGTGTATGGCTGTCCCCTCCCCGTTTTGTTCGTTGGTCTGAGATTATTTATTCCTTGTGTTTTCTTGGGTATGGTTAACCTCTTCAGGTTGAAGTTTTCCTTCTAGCACCCTGGCAGCATGTAATAGTCGTTCTTGCTTTGTACATTAAATATGCATTTTGCACATTATTATATGCATATTTATGGGGAATTTCTTTTCTGGTGTGGTCTAGCTGGTGTTTTGTATGCTTCTTGTACCTTAATAGGCATCTCCTTCTTTAGGTTAGGAAAATTTTCTTCTATGATCTTGTTGAAAACTACTTTCTCAGCCTGTAATCTAAGTTTCTTCTCCACTCTCTATTTCTATTATTCTTAGATTTGGTCTTTTCACGGTATCCCAGATTGCCTGTATGTTTTGTGCCTGGAGTTTTTTAGATTCAGCATTTTCTTTGACCAAGGTATCCATTCTTCTATCTTGTCTTCAATGACTGAGATTCTCTCTTCCATCTCTTGTATTCTGTTGGTGAGGCTTGCCTCTGAGGTTCCTGTTTGAGTTCCTAAATTTTTCATTTCCAGATTTTCTTCACTTTGGGGTTTTTGTTCATTTGTGTTTGGTTTTGGGGGGTTGTTTTTTGTTTTGGGTTTTTTGGGGTTTTGTTTGGTTGGTTGGTTTTGGTTTTGGTTTTGGTTTTGGTTTTGGTTTAGTTTGGTTTGGTTTGGTTTGGTTTGGTTTGGTTTGGTTTGGTTTGGTTTGGTTTGGTTTGGTTTGGTTTGATTCTTCAAGACAGGGTTTCTCCATGTATCCCTGGCTGTCCTGGAACTCACTCTGTAGACCAGACCTGGTCTTGAACTCACAGAGATCCACCTGCCTCTGCCTCCCGAGTGCTGGGATTAAAGGTGTGCACCACTACCACTCAGCTAAGTTTGGGTTTTCTTTATTGATTCTATTTCCACTTTCAGATCTTGAACTATGTTTTACCTTTTCTTCTATTGCGTGTTTGTGTTTTCATAGATTTCTTTAAGGGATTTATTGATTTCCTCTTTTAGGAACTTCATCGTATTCGTAAAGACTATGTTTAGGTCCTTATCTTAAGCTTCAGCTATGTTGCAGTTCTCAGGGCCTCCTGTAATAGCAGCTGAGCTGTAACAGGGACATATTGTCCTGGCTGTTGTTGATTGTGTTTTTACACTGGTGTCTAGGCATCTGGGGTTGGGAGAATTGTAATTCTAGCTGCTGATATCTGGTCTTGTCTTCAGTAGATGGACATTTTGTTCCTTGGTTTCTGTTGCCCTCTCTGGTTCTTAGGAGGGTGTAGTGGCTGTGTGTTACCTGGTTGGGAATTCTTCTGGGATCCTGTCAAGTGTGGCCACTGGAGGTGCTGGGTTGAAGATGTTTCTGGGTATTGGAAGCTGACACTTAGGAATGGGGATGGGCTTGAAGTGGGGTGGGGCTGAGGGGGGCCCACAGGAGGGAGGAAAGCAGGGTGTTCCACTAAGATCTGTTTACTTCCCTGGAACTGGTGACAGAGAGTGAGGAGAGGCCATCTGCTACAGAGCTGGGAATGGCAGGGGGACTGGATTTGGAGGAGAGTGAATCTGAAGCTGGCCTATCTGCTTCATGACCTGTGTAATTGTAGTTTTGTGTCCACATGCATCTGGAGGGTGGGCAGTGATTTCAGGCATGAGACTGACTGGCCCATGGGCTCCTGTAAGAAAGGAGGATTTGCTGCCAGGGTCCTACCCAGTTAAAGAGAGGAATCTCCTGAGATCCATACATGGGGCCTCACCGGAGACAGCCCTGCTGGTGCACCAGCAGAGGGAAATCTTGAGCTCTCAGCTCAGGCCTTGAGCCCCGGGCTGTGCTACACTGGTTTGCCGCTCTGCCTAGTCTTTCTCCCGGATTATGGATTTTACACCATCTGCCCCCCAGTTCCATCTCAGCCACTATGTCCTATGGTGATATTTTATTTGTGTTAAAATGTGGTGATATTTTATTTGTGCTTTAATAAATAAAGCTTGCCTGGAGATCAGAGGAAGAGGTCAGCCATTATAAGTAAACAAAGAAATTAGGCAATGGTAGCACATGCCTTTAATCCTATCACTTGGCAGGCAGGGATCTGTCTGGATCTCTATGAGTTCAAGGCCACACTGAAAACAGAGCCTTGTGGTGGCACATGCTTTAAATTCCAACACTAGTTAACCATGGAGGTTTGGAGGTCTGTACAGGAAGTGACAGAGCGGGGCAGGAAGAGGAAGTGATATAGCTGGACAGAGAGAGCAAATCAGATGACAGAACAGCAAGGCATATAGGCATGGGTAGACAGGAAGTATCTTGCATTTAGAAGCTGCGGAGTTGGTGAGGTGAGGTTAGCTGTGGCTTTCCCTATTTTCCCTGATCTCTCAGGTTTTCACCCCTATAAAGGGCTGCGTGTTTTTTTTTATTTAATAAGGCCATTTAAAAATTGGTCTGCAATGTCCAGATGTCCCACATGCCACAGCCACATGGAACTGTCTGCTAAATGCCTAAATGTCTAAGAGAAGACAGGCTTTTATGAAAATGCTTCTGTGAAATGGAAGATAATGGTTGTGGTTAACGTTATAATTAACATTGGTGACTGAGACGACATCAGAAGCGACAGGGGCAAAGAACTGTGGCAGTACATTTCTGGAATGTGTTTCTTATCAAGGGAGAAGACACTCAGAACGGGACTCCTGAATGGGAAAAGAGATAGTGAAAGACGCGACTTGAATGAAAATAGAAAGTTATTAAACGTTTGAAGAAAGTAATCACCATTTGTTCTGGTTCCAGATGCCTGCAAATTAAGAAGAAATAAAAACACTAAGATTGTGACAAAATTTATTCATCTTTAATGTATTTGTTCATAAGAAAAAACAAAAGCATGTGAGTCCCTTGCTGCCAAATATTACATTAATGTCATACTAGAATTTAGTCTCTCTGTTAAGAAGGCCAATGGTCCTGGGTTATCTGGTCTGCCATTCGAAGAGTAATACTAAGTCACTACAATAATGCATCATCATGGATCACTAATATCACTGCATTAGAAAACTCAATGCCAGAGAAGTTATTTCGTTCATAAACTAGAAGCCATAGAATATTGAACACTGTGTGCACATGTGTTTTACTGAGTGCATGTGAGTGTGCAGGAGGAAAGTATTTGTGACCTTGGGAATCAGAATTGAGAACAGCAGTGAGATCAAGGCCTGACCAGTCAGCCTCGGAAGGAAGTCAGTGTGGGGCCCAGGAGTCTCCAGCTGTGAATACTGAGGCTTGGGTTTCCAGAGGCATGAGGAGCTGGTGGACAAATTTGCAAGGCTGGTCCTCTGGGATGAACCAGAGACACTGTTACCAAGAGTCATGAAATCAAGAGAGAATGCATACATATCTCAAGGAGGGAGGAGACTTTCTGGGGGCTACAAACAGGATTCTAAGTCATGGAAACAATAAGGAGGAGTATCTAGGTTCTTGGGTTGACCTTGTTGAGACCTTGTCCTAGAGTCAGGGAGCTTTCTGGAAATCTCTTCAGTTCAGAACCAAAAACTTCAGGTCCGAGTCCTCTTTAGTCAGGTATGGTGATACACTGGGGGGCGGGGGCACTGAAACTGGAGGCTGGAGGGTCACAAGTTTCAGGCCTTCCTGAGTTACATGTCTAGACCCTACCTCTACCCTCGAAAACAAAGATAGTTGTTAGTGGCTTGGATAGATGAGTGGTGGGAATGTAATTTTGTAAGATGTGATGTTGTGATCAGTATCTGATGCCCTCCCTCTGTCTTCTGCATCTCTCTCATCCCTTCAGTTTAATAGAATATGCTTCACAGGACAAAACACCCTTCAAAATCGTACTCCTAATTATCTCTTAAGATTCACGAACAGTTACTTTTATTGAGTTCTTCTGTTTTAATTGATACTATTCATAGAGGTTCAATAAGAATCACCTTCCCTTTTGTCAAGATATAATTGGACAAATTGATTGTGATCAAATTGCTCATATTTCTGTAGCATTATATCTGAGAGTGAATTTCATTGGGTAGAGTGTGACAAATGTATCATTGAAGGACAAAGGTTGTAGTTCCGATGAAGTACCCGTGCCTCCAAGGCCTGGCCTGTGCTTAGAATTGCCGCTAAAGGTTGGATACATGTCGGGAGGCACTAGAGGTGTTGGAAATGATTTGCCTTGAAGGACAATATGTAGGGCAGAGTGACAGACAGATGTCATTAGAGTAGCAGGGTAAGTGGAATCTTGGAATTCTGTCATTAAATCTGGGCCACACGGTGAGGTGGCTTCTTGTCCCTCACTGTTCCCAGCGAGGCATCACTAGCTGACCCTACTCTATGTGTCTTTAAATCCAACTCCTCTCCCTTCTACCCATCTGTGTGCCAGGAAGCCCATAGTAACAGCATTGAGAGGACCAATTCCTCATGCCACTGCCCCCCCCAAAAAAGAAAAAAACAGGTGGGTGGGATCTTACTCAAGTCTTCAGGCACAACAGCAAAAACCTTCTCTGTTGTGAAGCATTTAAACTTCCCCACTTTTACAACTGAATCTATGTTTCAGTTCTCTGAGAGGGGAAAAACAGGTTTCTCTCTCAACAAAGGGCCATTTTTCAACAAACACCCTTACATTCAGGGACGAGGGAGAGAGCATGTACAAGGTCTGAGTCAGCCCCACAATGTCTCAAGGACAAATCCTGCAAACCCTCTTCTGAGTCATGTCTGGACTTACCAAACTTGCTCAAGTATGTCCAAAAATGGCAAAACTGAACCTCAGCCATTTAAAAGTGTACTAGTGTAACTGCTGCTTGCTTAACCAATTATGTTTGAGATGACCTAACTGTTCCTGAACTCCCCTTAGCTGTGCCAGAGTCCTGGGGAAGACACTATGAATGGTGGAGATTATCTGAGGTAATAAAACTAAAGGCACTGAGCTCTACAATCCATTCACTTTACTCCTCTGAGACAAAATTCTATCTACACAGCTTCAGTTCTGTACTCATACTTAGCTCTTCTCTGTCCCTTCTCCTCCTGCCCTCTCATAGCTCTAAGTAGGTTCTTTATGTCTCGTCTTCATCTTCATCTTCATCTTCGTTCCCCTCTATCTTTGTTCCTCCTTAGCTTTCCTCCCCCAAGAACCAGTCTCAATACACCTACAGTCTGCAAACTCTGCCCTGCTGCTTTCTGGTCGGGTAGGGTAACTCTGCTCAGAGCTAGGAAACCTGCCCTATAGCTTCACTGCACCCTTTCATCCTAAGTAAGTTGCTCAAGGCTGCCACTTTGGGTTGTGAGAGGAAGGAGGGGCTGAGCTTAATTTGCACAAAAAGCAAGGCTATGTACCTAACATCAGCCTGGCCTAGGAGACAGGTTGTGTCTCTGTGTCTCCGTACGGGTGTTTACCTTCATTCAGGAGACCAGCGGTTGGTCTGAAATGCTTTGTCCTTGGATGTTAGCTAAAGGAGATATCTGTTTTTAATGCCAAAAAAAGAAAAGCAGAAGGTCTGGAGGCAGGAAACCTTGCCTATGTGACTGTATCCAAATATCTTAGAAGTTCTTGGGGAAGCTGTGAGAGCGCATGTGAAATTCATAGCAGGAAATAGCTGATATATTAAAAGCCGAATAACACCAAACACTCCTTGAGATTTGGCTTTTCCTCTGGAAGAATTCCCTGATTCTTCCAGATATAGCTTTACCATATACAGCTGAATTCCTACTGCATTCCTGCGGCTCGTAGCACTTTGTGGAGTCAATTATTTCTTTCCACCCTTCTGTGGGTTCTGTGCATTGAACTCAAGCCACTAGTGTTGTGGAATATTATTTTAACTAGATAAAGATGTGTTACAATTGTTTATGCTGCAGAATATTCCTTTAACTGTGTAAAAGTGTGTTACATTTGTTTATGCTGCATTTAATGATGTAAGGATGTGTGTTTAATTATGTAAAGATGTGTTGCATTTGTTTCTCCTTGCCTGCCGAAGGCACCTGATTGGTCTAATAAAGAGCTGAATGGCCAATAGCTAGGCAGAGAAAGGACAGGCGGAGCTGGCAGGCAGAGAGAGTAAATAGGAGGAGAATTCTAGGCTTGAGAGAAGAATAAGAGAAGGGAAAAGAGAACAAGGGAGATGTCTGGGGCCAGAAGCCAGGAGCCGCCAGACAGACAGACACATAGAGAAGCAGTGAAAGTAAGATATACAGAAGTAAGAAAGGTAAAAAGCCCCGAGGCAAAGGGTAAATAAAGAGAAACAGGTTAAGTTAAAAGAGGTAGTCAGAAACGAGCCTAAGGCAGGCTGAGCATTCAAAACTAATAAGAAGTCTCCTTGTCATGATTTGGGAGCTGGTTAGTGGCCCACAAGAAAAAAAGCCTGGTACACATCAGGCCTGTGCAGCAAGCACCTCTGTCTACTGAGGCAGCCTAAGTCCATTTTCAAAATGTATTTATCCACAGAGACTAAGAAGCTACAAAAGAGAACCCAGATTCCGTACAACAGCAGAATTGAAGATATTCTAAGGAGAGACCCTTGTGCTCTCCCTTTGGCGATCAGGCTGTTGAAGCAATAGTCCCAAAGAAATCGGAAGTGTCGAGGATCTCACACTGGGAGAAGGGAAGGGCTGAGTCTGGTGCCAGCCGCAGGAGAGCCATCTCAAAGGAAGAGATGTCTTACAGGTCTGGCTTGTCAGACCAACTTGCAGGACAAACGGAACTGGAGACAGTGATGGGTCAATGACGGGTGGGACCAGAGCTTGACTGGAGCTGCCGGATTATGCACACCTCCCGCCCTCTATTTGAACATAAACCTCATGTCTGTCCCCTGAAGATACACGTAAGGGGAGAGGGTCACAGGGTCTCTTTATTTGTCCATCTTCACACTGTAGCCACATTGAACATGTCTCGGCTCTCTGCTCTTCACTATGACTCTTCTCTTTGATCCATCTGTTGATGGGTGGCTGAGCCCAGCCTGATAAGGGTACATGGTCCAGAACAGTTACAATAATAACTTGAAAGCCCATTGTCTAAGTTACTGTTCTCTTCCTGCTTTATATATATATATATTATATGCTGACAAAAGCAACTGAAGGAAGAAAGAAGGGCTCATTTTATCCCACAGACCCCGGAAACAATCATGTCCCACCCACTACCAGGGAGCAGAGAGATGGTGCTTGTGCTTAGCTAGCACCATGGAGTCCAGGATCCAAGCTCAGGGAAAGGTGCCACCCACTTTTAGTGTGGTCCTTGCCACATCCATTAACGTAATCAGTATAATCCCCCACACAGACACAACCAGAGGCTGTGCCTCACTGCCGTGCCTAGAGGCTTGTCTTCTAGGTGATTCCAGATTCTGTTAAGCTGGCAATCGGCACGAACGATCACATTCATCCGGTGCTTCTAACCTACCAAACAGCACAGCTTCACTATGCAGGATGTTGCAGAGTACGGTTTGCTTATTGCTGTTATCACACAGCTGAAGACAGAGGGATGTGACTCTCTCTGCCATGCCCAGTGTCATGAGCGCTGGACTGTGGTTGGCTGTTTTGTTTTGTTTTTTTTCTCTTTGGATCTTTGGAGACCTACCACCCAGCTCCCAAATAAATCACACAGAGTCTTATTCTTACTTATAAATGTCTGGCCTTAGCTTGGCTTGTTTCCTGCCAGTTTTCCTTAAATTATCTCAACTGTCTTTTGTCTCTGTTCTTTTACCTTTCTCTTTCCATACATCTTTTCTTTCCTTCTTATTCCGTGTCTGACAGTGTGGCTGGGTGGCTGGCTCCCGGCATCCTCCTCTCCTCCTTTTCTCACTCTCCTATCTTCTTTTCCTCCCAGATTTCTCCTCCTATTTATTCTCTCTGCCTGCCAGCCCCGCCTATCCTTTCTCCTGCCTTGCTATTGGCTGTTCAGCTCTTTATTAGACCAATCAGGTGTTCTAGACAGGCACAGTAACACAGCTTCACAGAGTTAAACAAATGCAACATAAAAGAATGCAGCACATCTTTGCATCATTAAACAAATGTTCCACAGCAAAAAGAAATGTAACACATCTTCAATTAATATTCCACAACACGCCGGGCGGTGGTGGCACACGCCTTTAATCCCAGCACTCAGGAGGCAGAGGCAGGCGGATCTCTGTGAGTTCGAGGCCAGCCTGGACTACCAAGTGAGTTCCAGGAAAGGCGCAAAGCTACACGGAGAAACCCTGTCTCGAAAAACCAAAAAAAAAAAAAAAATATTCCACAACACCTGAATGAATGTCACTACCCTGAGAAAAGGCCACAATTCAAAGGTTTACAGAATGCCTAGCATTTTCAGACCTTAGTAGAGATATTTTCACTCAAACCCTTGTAAATCAGGGGCTTTCTGTACTGTGGAGGACACAGAACACAGAGCTTTCCATCCCAAAAGACCTGTAGCACCACAAATAGACACCAGAGGAAGCAAGAGGTCACATGCTCTTAAAAGAGAAGCCTGTAAAATTCTCTGGTATAAAAACAATACTATAAACCCAGGGATAATTCAGCCCCCCAAAAGGTTGAAGAGTCATCCAGCATTTCTAGCTGGGTTGATCAGTAAAGACCTTTCCTTGCTCTTCAGGACGGTGAGAAATGGCTGGCTTCCTAAAGCCTAAGACAAAGCAAGAAACAAGACACAGGAAGTAGCAGGGAGACATAGCTGAACTAAAGGAGCCGGTGAGCACCTAGACCATAACCACACAGGTCTGTGAAGAACTTGACAGTTCGACATGTTTACTTTGAAGACACATAATGTGCAAGAGAATATAGATGAGTAACTAAATAAAATGATGGAAAAATAAAGTGAGATTATTAGCCCAGAGATAGTACCAAAAAAGAAGGAAATAGGAATTCTTAAGCTACTGAATACAATAACCAAAGTGAGGTTTTCCCAGCACAGTGAGGTTTTCAGAAGCACATCTAATCAATAGAAGAAAAACATCAGAAAAGTCCCCAATAAGCCATTTGGAATTATTTAGTAAAAACAAAAATGAATGAAGCAAAAAAAAAAAAAAAAAAAAAAAACCAAGGCAATTTCGGAATAACAGCAAAGAGACCAATGTGTGTATCATGGAAGTCTCATACCAAAGGAGAGAGAAGGGACAGAGTTTATTTAAAGAAAGAATTGCTAGAAACTTCTCAAATCTCAGAGAGGAAACAGACATCCAAACCCAAAAAGTCTGAAGGCGTCTGAGAGGCTTGAACAGTGAAAAGGCCTGTGTCAAACACATTGTCGTCAAATAGAGTCAAAGAGAGACTGTCAGAAACGTCAAGGGAGAGTGACCACCACACAGTTCTAGGACACTATCAGCAAGTCTCTCAACAGAAACACTACAGCGGGGCTGCAAAGACCCCTCCACGGGTAAGAACACAAACTGCCATTGCAGAGGACTGAAACTCAGGTCCCAGAACCCACACCAGGTGCTTACATCCACCTGTAACTCCAGTTCCAAGGGATCCAAGACCCCCTCTGGGCCTCCTTGGGCATGGCATACACACGGTGCACAGACTTGTATACAGACAAAACACCCCATACACATGAAAAGAAATCAATGTTTAAAAAATGAAATGAACATGAAAAAGAAGGTGAAATAAAGAGCTTAGAAAATAACAAAGGGAGTGTCCATTACCGTTAGTCCTTCCTGCCAAGTCCTGCCAAAGTGTATTCAAATTGAAATGACAGCAGTACAGTATAAGGATTTTTGTTATGGATAGACATATGAACAAGTAAAGATTACTCTGATTCTATGATGGTGGTATACAAATAACATTTGATTCTGACAGGAAGACAAAAATACGAAACAGCTGTAACTATAAAATCATGTTAATTGGTAAAAATATGGAAAGATAGAATGTGTGGGATTTTCTTTTTTCCAAGATGGGATCTCATGTAGCCCAGGCTGACCTCAAACTCCCTATGTAGCTAAGGATGACTTTGAACTCATGATCCACCTGCTTCTGCTTCCCAAGACCTGGATTACCTGCACTTGACACCAAGCCTGGCCAGTTTGTGATATTAGTAACATAAAGAGGAGGAGAACAGAATATTTTTTGTATGTGACTGCAACTAAATGGTTTTCTTTTAAAAACGGATTATTGCAACTATGAGATTTTGCAGTAAATCTGGGTATGGTGTTGCAAGCTTGTAATCCTAGCACTTAGAAGGCTGTGGCAGGAGAATCATAAATTCAAGACCTGCCTGGGCTACAAGGTAAGATCTTGCCTAAAAGATGCCATGTTTATTGGATTTCTAACACTATAACAAACATCTGTGATAAATAAGCTTAAGAAGAGGAAGGATTGCCGGGCGGTGGTGGCACAAGCCTTTAATCCCAGCACTTAGGAGGCAGAAGCAGGCAGATATCTGTGAGTTCGAGGTCAGCCTGGGCTACAGAACGAGTTCTAGGAAAGGCGCAAATCTACACAGAGAAACCCTGTCTCAAAAAAAAAAAAAAAGATAGAGGAAAGATCTATTTAGACTCATACTTTGGAGGTTTCAGTCTATGGTCAGTTGGCCCCGGTGCTTTTGAACTTTTGAGGGGCAGACATCACTGTGGAAGCAAGTAGTGAAGAAACTAGTCATTTCATGGTGACCGAGAAGCAAAGAGAGAATAAGCTGAGTTAGGATCACAATAGCCCCTTCAGGGTCATACCCCATTTGACCGGGAAACTTCCAGTAGGCCTTGCATCTTAAATATTCCACTGCCCTAACAACTTCATGGGCTAGGGACTGAACCTTTCACACATGGGCCTTTGAGGGACGTATCTAACCCGTAGAAGAGGTGTAATGTAATCCTCCTGATCATCACAAAGAAAATACCTATTGAACAAAATACAAAACATACTGATATATAAGAATCAACAAAACATAAGAAAGGAACAAAGAGAGAGAAAGGAAAACAATAATAACTATAAGACAGCAAGCATATAGAAAGCATCAATAGGGTCTATATTATGACTGAAAATTTAAGTGAATAATATCATCAATCAAAAGAGAGCGGTGGAGTGGATTAAGGAAAATATGACCCCATGATATATTATGTACAAGAGACTGACTTTAGAGAGAAGGATAAATGGACTGAAAGTAAAAGGATGGGAAAGATCATCGTGTGAATAGTAACCAAAGAAGAGCACACATGGCCAAAACGATACCAGACAAAAGGGATGTATTTTTACAATTTCATACATATACACCATATATTGTGATATTGTAATAACCATTACCCTCTGGTATCCCCTTCCTTTCCCTCAGAACCCTTTCTCCTTCCCAATTAGTCCCCTGATCTCTACACCATTGAAGAAAATGGCATCTCTTCCCATAGCAAACATTAACAGTCAACAGATCCTTGGGAAGGGCTGTGGCCTTGTAGGTACCACCTGTATCCATGATAGGATGTTGAAGGACCCAGTCCTGCTCAGGTATCCACAGCTGCTGTGTGTTCATGATTGCAACGCATTTCATGACCTTCTTGCCCTCCCTTCAACTTTTATTTTTGCCCCCTCTTCTGAAATGTTCCCTGGGCCTTGGGGAGGGGAGTGTGACATAGGTGTCCATTTAGGGCTGAGCACCTGACAGTCACTCAGCACTTTCAGCAGATAAGAGTCTTGGTCTTCATCGTCTCTCTCTACAAAAGGGAGCTTCTGTGTCCCAGCCTGAGAACAGCGTTCATCTTTGAGTCTAAACACAAATATGTAGAAGGAAGGTGGGCAGCATGTCCATCTAAAGAAACGATGGGGGGCTAGAGAGATGGCTCAATGGTTAAGAGCACTGGCTGCTCTTCCAGAGGACCCAGGTTCAATTCCCAGCACCCACATGGCAGCTCACAACTGTAAGTTCAGCTCTCCAGGATCTGACACCTTCACACCAATGCATATAAAATAAAGTTAAAATTTAAAAAAAAAAGAAAGAAAGAAAAGAAACAATGGTAGTATAATCTCTGCTTGGGCCCAAGATCTTCTCAGCCGTAGGCTTTTGACCAGGTTTATGGTACCAGATGTAGATTCCCTCTTCTACAGCGGGCCACGAATGCAGTCACAAACTGGTTGGTTAACCCCAATATAGTAACGCCACTGTTGCCCCAGGAGGCATATCTCACCTGGTGAGTCAGTACTGTAGCCAGCGTGGCCTACAGCTGATGACACTGTCGAAGCTTCTTTTTCCCCAGTAGTCTGAAAGCAGGAGAGCAGAAAAGGCATTTCCAGATCGGTTCCAACTTGATGTATCTGTGCCCTGTAGCCAAAGATGTGTGGTGTCTTCCGTAGTACGGTCTTGATATCTAGTTTGGGTTGTCAGTGAAGAGAGATGCCAATACCCTGTGTTGTTTTGGAGACCACTGGATCCCTTTGGATAACAACTCTTAAGGAGGTATTCTGCACCTGACACTTTTTATTGAAAAGCCTGTGCCTTCTGGGAGCTGCATTACCCACCACCGAAGGATACTGCCGTTTCAAACTCTTCTTACTGTTATTGTTATTTTGTTTTCATTATTTTTTAGTCTATAAAATAATAAGTTTCGCCGGGCAGTGGTGGCGCACGCCTTTAATCCCAGCATTTGGGAGGCAGAGCCAGGCAGATCTCTGTGAGTTCGAAGCCAGCCTGGGCTACCAAGTGAGTTCCAGGAAAGGCGCAAATCTACACAGAGAAACCCTGTCTCGAAAAAACGGAAAGAAAAAAAAAGTTTCTCTTTATGGCTTTTTCATGCACCCGAAGTTTTCATTAACTCTCCTCTGTTCCTCCACATTTCCCCCATTCTCCCACTCCAAACCCACTTCACCTTTTCATACCTGGTCTTTCCTTCTGCCCTACTTTTATCTCTCTTGTGTTTTACTGCCCCCTGCTCCCCCAACCTATGGCCTCTCCTTTCCTCCACGATTCCTTTCTTATTTCTTGGTGTCTTAGTTAGGGTTTCTATCACCGTGACAGAAACACCATGACTAAAAAAACAAGTTGGGGAGGAAAGGGTTTATTGGGCTTACACTTCCACATTGCTGTTCATCGCTGAAGGAAGTCAGGGCAGGATCTGGAGGCAGGAGCTGATATGCAGAGGCCATGGAGGGGTGCTGCTTACTGGCTTGCTTCCCATGGCTTGCTCAGCCTGCTTTCTTATAGAACCCAGGACCTCCAGCCCAGGGATGGCTCCACCCACTATGGACTGGGCCCTCCCCCATTGATCACTCATTGAGAAAATGCCTTACAGCTGGATCTCATGGAGGCATTTCCTCAGCTGAGGCTCCTTCCTCTCTGATGACTCTAGCTTGTGTCAAGTTGACACATAAAACCAGCCAGTATACCTGGCCTCTCCACTCATCCCAATTTAAATATAAAAATCCAAGTATAAGAAAGAACATATAAGTTGGGCATGTTGACACACACCTTTGATCCCAGATCTCAGGAGGCAGAAGTGGATGGATCCTCTGTGAGTTCGAGACCAGCCAGAGCTACACAGAGAAATCCTGTCTCAAAAAAAAAAAAAGAAGAAGAAGAAGAAGAAAATATGTTGTTTGTCTTCCTAAGCCTGGATTCCTCACTTTGTACAATTTTTTTCCCATTCCATCAATTTTCCTGAAAGTTTCATTTTGCTTATAGCTTAATAAAATTCTGTTGTATATTTGTGGGGCATTTTTATTATCAGTTGATGGACATCTGTGCTGATTCCACTTTCTATCTATGGTAAATAGAGTTGCAAGGAACACAGATGAACAAGCATCTCTGTAGTAAGATACAGAATCCTTTGAGCATATGCCTAGGAGCGGTCTAGGTGGGTCACATGGTAGTACTATTCTGAGTTTTCTGAGGACCCTCCACATCCACTTCCATAGTAATTGTACCAGTCTGCATTCCCACCAACAGGGAATACGATTTCCTTTTCCCCACATCCTTGACAACATTTGCCATTGTTAAATAATCTCATAAACTTTTTAAAGTGTGTGTGTGTGTGTGTGTGTGTGTGTGTGTGTGTGTGTGTGTGTATCTGTGACATGTGAGTAAGTACTGAGAAGGCCAGCAGAGGGCATCAGATTCTCCTGAAGCAGGAGTTGTAGGCAGTGGTGAGCTGCCTGACCTGGGTGCTGGGAACTGAACTGAGGTCCTCTGCAAGAGCAGCAAGCACTCTTAACCACTGGGCCATCCATCTACACAGAAAGAATCTCATGAACTTTGAAGGAGACAAACCCAGAGCTAGTCCAAATTCAAGCAACAATACTTAACCCAGTGGTCGTAATTCAGTCTTACGTAAATGAAAGTCGGAAGGCTCAGCTAAAAAGGGAAAGAAAAGAACAAGGGGATGTCATTGTTTTAGACTGTGCCTTCACATCTGAGGCATCATTTCCAGCTGTGACACATAATGAAATCAATGTGAGGAAATTGTTCAGTATCTGGTGCACAGATGGCCCTGAAGACACACAGATGAATAAAATAAGTCACTGACCCCTTCCAGATTCTATCCAGTTTCAAATCTTGGTAATTATTTTAAGCTTACTACCTTTAAAAGTTATTCCTAAATACAATGTGTTAAGAATAGCTACTTTTAAATGATAAAACAGAATAAAAACAAAAAATATATAATTTTATATGTGTGCATGTGTGTGTGTGTGTGCATGTGTGCGCACGCCTGCTTCTGTCATTTGAACAATGTGTGAGTTTGTCTAGCTGCTAAGGCTGAGAAACAATGATCTTGTTATTCAAATCACATACTTCTGAGCCCTGGAAATCCATGTGCAGGCTTCATGGCAGCCCCTTTAATGATTCCATAAGGGTCACTCTGCCCTTTGAGGTTTATAGAGCTTGGAACCTCAGGTACACGTTGGCCACCAGCACCTGGCACCGTACCTTCGGGAGGCTGGAGTCCGTGTGCACGGTCCTTCCTTCCTCCTCTCTCCTCCCTCCTCCCAGAGCCTCTGCTTCAGGCCAGATTGAAAACCAGCATTGTGGCAGAGTTCCAAACACAAAGTGCCCCAGGGCCCGCACAGCCTCTGCAGCATCCCAGACTAGCCAAGCTTGGCAAAACATTTTTGTGTCTTGGTCACGCCTTGCCTTACCTTTGCAGCAACTGCAGGAAGGTCAGAATGCTTTTAGCTGAAATGCAACTGATAAATGGGGGAGATCTTCTTACCCATTTTCAAAGTTCAAGGATTAAATGAGGGTGGGTGAGGAAGAAGTGTGAGCTAGCTTTCCAATCCTGGGAAGGAGTGAACAGGCAGTCATTCATAAAACTATACAGGCCCACAAAGGAGCATTCTCTCTGCCTTCCACCCTGCACTGGTTAGAGTTTGGGGCAACTTGACACAAATCAGAGTCACCCAGGAAGAGAGTGACTCCATCTCTTGCCTCCATCAGATTGGCTGATGCTTATGTCTATGGGAGATTTTCGTGATTGTTGTTGATTGATAGCGAAGGACCCGGCCCGTGGTGGGCCAGGCCAGCTCTAGGCAAATGGACCTAGGCTGTAGAAGAAAGGTAAGCAAGCCCATAAGCAGAGTTCCTCTATGGTCTCTGCATCAGCTCCTGCCTTGGTTTCCCTCAATGATGATCAGTAATCAGTAAGTCAAAAAAAAAAAAAAAAAAAAAAAAAAAAAAAAAAAAAAAACCCTTCTTTCCTCCCCAAGTTGCTTTGGTCAGTGTTTTATCCCAGCAATAGAAAGCTAACCAGGACACACCAGTCCTCTCCTCTCACCACCTTGGAAACTGTCTCCTTGATCTTTAGTAACTGTCCTTTGTAGCTCCCTGGCCTTAGCCTGTCTTCCCTGCTAGCCCCTGAGTCTGATGTACTCTGGTGCTATGGAGAAGGTAAGATGCCTAGGTGTATCTGGCTTCTTGCTATGGGATCCCTGCAGTGTGGCCCTTAGCTAAGTCTGCTTCCAGCCTTCAGAGTAAGACAGCCTCTCTCATTATGGGTTGGGAACAGGGCCTGCTGTAGATCAAGCCATTCCCACTGAGGGCTGGAGGGCTGGTCTGAGGTTTTCCTCTGTTTTTCTATGGCTCATCTGTGGTGTTTCACTGAAGCAGGACACAGGGACATATTTTGTGGTCTGGTGAGTCCCAATACACTTCATATCAGAAAGTCAGAGAGCCATTTTAGCTAGAATGATAAACCCTGGGAGACTGGACAGGCACCCAGGTCGTGGCCATCTTGCTCTGGCCCACAAGCAGACAGCAAGCAGGGTCCCCTTAGCTCACAGAGAAGGGCCCTTGGGCAGGAAAAGCCGCCCCTCCTGTCTGAACACTGCTACAAAGCCCTAAATGGGACCCCTGTGGGGTTTTGTCTGTAAAACCTGCAGAGAATAAAAGCCTGTAAAACTCCCAGGCATTTGTGCAGCCAGCTCCCTGGCTCACTGAGTCTGTGTGTGGTTTTTGAGGCTTGCAGGAGTTCAGCCCCCAGAAACTCTCGGTTTCCAGCTCCGAAGTAAGAAAAGGAAAGAAAGGGTCTCGAGGGGCCAAGGACTGTGAAGGAAGTGTGAGGCGCTGAGTGTGTCAGCTGTCAGAGTGTCTGTCCAAAGGCTCCAATTTAGGGTATTCACGGAAATCCACAAAACCAAGCCAGAGGCCTAAGAGTGGCCCCTTGGTGCCGTGTGGGTCTGGGTTCTCCTGTGGCACCCAGAGTGTCAGGAATGGCCTGTGACACAGTCAGAACCCATCTGGGTAGACATGTGTCACTCACAGCTGAGGACAGACCATTGACCCAGTTATAGAGAGCACAATTGGATCTTTTCTCAGTGAGACAGGAGCAGGAAGAGATTTTTAGTTCTGAAAGCCCAGGCGTCTTCCTGTGAGTGATTTTACACTTAATGCCAGGAAATGGGTTTAGTGGGCTTACTGGTGGTGGTCGGCAGCAGCAGGCTGTTTTTGTGTTTGCTAATTCCTTCACTTACCCTTTCTTGAAGACCACCCCCTCCTCCCAACAACAACAACAACAAGCATGTTCCTTTTGTTGGGTGAAGTGTGGAATCAGGGAGCACATACCTGAGGCTGTGGCTGGTCTGCTGCTCCTGTGAAAGTAGGGTGTCCTGCAGGGGCCACCTGATGTTCTGCAGAGTGGCTCAGGTTAGTACACTGGCCTCAGTGGATTGCATGGTTGGGCTCATTCTGACAGCCACAGGCTGGGCCTGCAATGTCTCAAAAAGGCCAATGCAAATGATCTCACCAGAAAATAGTTATCTGGTATTCATGATACAAAATGAGCCTTTGAATATTTATTATGAACACACAGCATTTTTTTTTTTCTGAGAACATACAAAGATCTCTACCACAATTATCTTGTTCCAGCCTTAAAATATTAGCTGTCACTTCTTTCATGGCCCTGGTGAAAAAGGAAATTCTTTAACTCTTTTCCATTTAACACAATTGCCACCTCATTCACGGATCTCTTTGTGGACACCTAATCTTGCTGATTATGCTGGTGACATGGTCACAAAGCGGCATGATTGACAGCTCCGGCTGGTGACAGGGTGGTCACAATGTGGGACAGCTTCGGTGGGATGAGTCCCACCCACTATGGTCTCCCTGGGAAAGGACAGGAAGGTGTGAACAGGAAAGTGTGGTACAGATACTCCACCCTCACCTTTGCGGGATCTTGCTTTTAACTTGAGAGCCCATGACAGTAGGGAATAAGAACACCTGGAACACCTGCCTGATGCCTCCATTGTTGCCCAAACAGTAACCCTAGGGCTGCTGATCTGCCTCCATGGGCCATGTACCTGTCAGCCTCCTTAAGGCTCATCACGTGACCTGTATTTTTCAAGCTGGGTGGGCAGCTTCACACTCCCTAGCAGAGTGCCAGTGTGCCTTGTGTACAGGGGCACTGGGTGCAGACTAACTACACACAGGCAAGTCCTGTGCACACTAACCCTATGCAGGAGTACCGTGTGCAGGCATGCTACGCACGGGCATGGCCAGTGGAACTATGCAATATCCTGGACAGACACACTGCCTACGGGCCATATTAGCCGTAGGTTCTGTATATGGACTGAGCCCCTCAAAGAAGTCACAGTGCTAGAGTCTGATTTAGATTCTAGTCTCTGCCCCACCCCTCGGAACCACCCTGGATTCAGACTTATGAAAGCCTCACTAGCCTCTGGTGCACTGGTTTGGTCACGCTGACTTTCTTCACACTTTTCAGGCCACATACATTCACTATCAGAGAGATAAACGTGACAGTAGTGGGTGTGCAAACAGCAGACATTCCCTTGATCTGCCTTCCCACAGGCAACCTCATGTCACGGCCGAGATGGGTCCCCGAAAGGAGGCTCCGCCACATTCACTGACATCCAGCATTAGCAGTGTTCCTTGCAGGAAAGGATCCCACAGTACACCGTTTTCTTTCATTCTCTCTTGGCCATGGGCACAAGGCTTCAGTGGCCTTTAGGGAGACAGCCTGTGCTCACTCTACAAGGAACCTGTCCCTGCCATCCCAGTCAATACTCAGGAGAACAATGGCTTTATTTGTAGTTTCGCGATTTAAAGAACCAGAGTGTTTAAAACTTCTTTTGTTGCTTTAAGATTGATTTAGAGAGAAGTGAAAACAAACTCGTCTCACTACGTAGCAGTGAGCCACCAAGCCGTTAAAGCAGCCAAGCAGGGTTGCAATTTAGTTTTCCAACAAGGCAGGTGCCAGGGACCCTGCTGGTCTCTCTTCCCGGGGCATCTCTGGGTGGCTGGCCCTGACAGGAACCACCACTGAGTGCACTCAGCCATTTCCATCTCCTGAACTACGTATTAGGAGGTGACTCTGAGAATAGATGTTCCAGACTCAAGAAAACTACCTTAGAACTTGACCAGTCGATGCCATTTCCAAAGCCTTTCAAGAAACACTATCACCAACAGGCAGCATTTGAACAATCCAGACAAATGCTTCAACACCAGTGACATGTTCTCATTAGTTCACGGAACACTGGCGTGTTTGGGAGTCCCTCGGGTCCCCCTGACCAACAACTCAAGGGGTGGTATCCTTTGACTGCCACTGGGGGTTTTGATAGTCAATGGCTCCTGCTCAATGGAATGTTTGTTGTGTCTCCAGACAGCAGCGCTCTCCATCTAGAAACCATAACTTCTAGACCAGCAGAACTTTAAGTTTGCTAAAAAGGAAACGAAATTTTCCTAGTGGGTCACTAGGGGGCGCTAGAGAGTGGAACCATTCCCTTTACCACCCCTTGATTGCTGGACACGGGTCCTAGCCATGGGAGAAACCGTACCATATGGTAGATGCCGGTTAAAAGTATATACAGTATACAGCCTCTCGAGGAACCCTCCCCCTACACTTCAAAAGGCCATTCCACTGTCCTATCCAGCCAGCTGCTTCAGGATGGTGGGAAACATGGTAAGACCAGAGGGTTCTATGAGCATGAGCCCACTGCTGCTCTTCTCTGGCTAGGGAGTGAGTTTCTTGGTCAGAAGTAATGCTGTGTGGAATACTATGACAGTAGATGAGGTGTTCTATAAGACCATGGATGGTGGTTTGGGCAGAAGCATTGCACTCAGGAAAAGCAAATCCACAACCAGAATAAGTATCTACCTCAGAAAGGACACGGTGTTGTCCTTTCCACAAAGGAAGTAGTCCAATGTAGTCAACCAGGTCACTGGTTGGTCACCCCAGAGAATGGTGCCATATCAGGGGCTCAGTGTTGGTCTCTGCTGCTGGCAGATCTAGAACTCAGCAGCAGCTGCAGCCAGGTCAGCTTTGGTGAGTGGTAGTCCATGTCATCAAGCCCATGCATAGCCTCCATCTTTGCCACCATGACCACTTTGTTCATGAGTCCATTGGTCAATGGCAGGGATGTCTGGGGAAAGAGGCTGACTGTCCACAGAACAGGTCATCCTATCTCCTTGATCACTGAACTCCTCCTCAGCTGAAGTCACCTTCTGATGAGCATTGACATGGGACACAGGTATCTTCACACCTTTTGCCCATTGGAAGGGATCTACCCAGGTACTTCTTCCCCAGATGTTATTCTCACCCGTTTTCTGATCATGCTCTTTCCAAGTCCCTGACCGTCCAATCCAACTATTGGCTACAGAAACGCTAAGAATTCAGAAGCTGTTCAGTACACAAGGTCCGACATCTCTGCCATCCCAATCTGGTACTGGAATCCATGAGGATTCCTGGAGAGATGCTGTTTTTCAGTCTACATTGGAATCCTGAGGAAGTTCATTTTAATACTGGCTGTAGAAACAGGATAGATGAACTCACCAGCTAGAGTGAAGGCAAGGAGGCAACATCAAAGCTTTCTTCTTCCGTGCCCTTTATGTGGCCTGCCACCAGAAAACGTGGTCCGGATTTATAGTGTGTCTCCGAAATTCAAACAACCTGATTTAAGACAATCCCTCACAGGTATGCACGGCAGCTTGGGTTGGAGTTGATCGCAGATGTAGTTGGTAACTAAGATCATCCATCACAATCGCTAAGCAATTCACATTACTATTCAGTGCCACTGTTATCACTGGGCTCCAGTCTCTCCTGGAGTGATCTGACCGGCTTTAAAACGCTACATCTCTTCTCAGGAGACAAGCTGCCCCTTCAATGGGCATCAAGCTCCCAACCTTTTCCTTCCAGCATCAAATTCCTAGGACAACTCCAGTTTCTTAGGCTCTGCAGTTGCAACAACGTGCTAGCCCAGGGAGGGATGCAAGGGGCTCTAGAATATTTTCATTTCTGTCAGGATGGTAACCGGCCTTGAAAAATAGATGGGTGGGGGTTGGCCAGGCAGAAATGGGAAGTGTAGAGAAAGAAAACTGAAGAGGTTTTACCACCTTAGAAGAAAGCATTTTGGTGAGAAAAACCTCCTTTACATTATTGCCAACTTTGTTAGAAACTTAAAGAAACATAAAATTTACACATTAAAAAAGGCATGGAAAAGGCTGTTGATTGCAGAGCGGTTTCTCTGATTAAGGCATTTGTTTATGAATATAAGTATGTTTAGAAGGCAGTTGATGCTGTCAATTCAAATAAACAACAAAACTATGTTCTCCTATAGGGATTACACACTCCTTAGGAATGGGTTTTTGATTTTACAGTACTGAGGAGGTTGAGGTGCCCAAGTGAGAGGAAAAAGGAGAAGGTCCTACCAGTAACATGGGTTGTAGTGGGTAGCCATTCCAGCTTTGGTCTGGAAGTTCCAACCCCCATTGAGGCTTCTGTAACTATCATGCCTACAAGGCGGGGCCAAGGGAGGGCTGAAGACCTGAGATCGGGATGCGCAGCGCTCTCTTGTTTCCTGGACCGGGACGCGAGAGGTAGACCGAGGAAAGTTCTCCAGAGAACACCGCCGGACTGCACTGCGTCTCTTCCAGAACCCATCATCTACCTATCCCTTCATTTGTGAGTTACGCCTTTAAATAAATCTCCTTTTAACTACGTGGAGTGGCCTTAGTAATTTCACCAATAATGGGTGACAGAGAATACTGAGGAACTCTGTCCCCCAAAAAAGATTTCCAAGAAGATTAAAGTTTCATTGACTTACTTCTTCTTGTACCTTCCTGACTGCTCATGTTGAAAGTTGGTCTCTATGTTGGGCCATTGATAGGTGCTGTCTTAGGGTATATATTACTGTGAAGAGACACCATGACCACAGCAACTCTTATAAAGTAAAACACTTAATTGGGGTGGCTCGCTTTCAGTTTCAGAGGTTTAATCCATTATCATCATGACGGGGAGCATAGCAGTGTGCAGGCAGACATGGTGCTGGAGTAGTAGATGAGCCCTACATCTTGCAGGCAACAGGAAGTTGACTGACACACTAGACGGTATCCTGAGCATAGGAAACCTGAGCATAGGAAAGCCCGCCCCCACAGTGACATACTTCCTCCAAGACCATACCCACTCCAACAAAGCCACATCTCCTAATAGTGCCACTCCCTATGGGATTTTGGGGGTCAATTACATTCAAACTACCAAAGGTGCTTAGGTCCTGAAGGTCCATCCTCACTTATGGTTAATGGATCAATGCATCATCTCCAGAAGGGTGCCTGAATGCCAGTCTGGTTGTCTCATAGATGTTGGTACTATGCAGGGTTCTCACCAACAAGAAGGACCTCATTGGATGTAGCTTCATGGCTTTGGCCTTCTCAATGCTCCTAACTATAGGAAATAAATTCTTTTCCTTTATAACGTTCCCAGTCTCAGGGATTCTGCTACAGTAACAGTAAATGGACTAAAGCAGTGCTACCATCCTCAAAGCCCAGTGCTGCACAGCTTTCAGCTTCAGGAGTTGAAATGGCTGCCTCTGAGAGGCAGACTGCCCGAGTGTGGGCATCCACCTATATCTCCTGTCTGCACAATCTAACCCTTCTGAGCCAAAAGACAGCAGCATTTATGTTCATACTGTGATTGCTCTTGGTTTTTAGTAAGCGCGGAATGTCTACAGGCCTTAGAGCTCATTTAAAACCAACTCACAGAGCTCTTTGTTCCAGATTTTTACCTAGGTATAAATTAAACATCTTTTAAAAAAAGACTGAGTATCCAAAAGAGTTTTTGTAAACAGACATTTCCTGTCCCAACCACCCAGTCCCAAATAACCCACTCAGAGACTGAATATGAATTATGAATGCTTGGCCAATGCTCAGGCTTGTTACTAGCTAACTCTTACACTTAAATTAACCCATATTCCTTATTTACACTCTGCCACATGGTGGTACCTTTATTAGCATGGTACATTAATCTGCTCCTTCTGCATCTGGCTGGCAACTCCTCTGACTCTGCCCTTCTTCTTCCCAGAATTCTCTGTCAGGCTGTCTCACCCAATCTCTTCCTACCCAGCTATAGGCCAATCAGCTTTTTAAACAATGAAAGCAATGTACATTTACAGTGTACAAAGATTGTTCCACACCAAGTTTTTCAAAGTTTTTGTTTTGTTTATGTTCTGGTATTGAGGACTGAACCCAGGATCTTTCGCATACTAAACATGTAAACAAACATGCTTCCTACAACCCAAATGAGGATTCTTTACTCATAGAAGCATCAATCATTGTTGGATTCTCACCAGATTCTACATGTAATTCTTTACAGGATGTCTGACGCTGTGGTGGTTAAATCTGCAGTGTAACTAGTTTTTATTTTAAAATAAGTAGCCACTGTGTTATCTAGTGCTGCAGAGCAAATTACCATAGACATCATGGTTTAAAACAATTATTTATTATTTCTGTGGAAAAGAATTTGGGCAGTTTGGTTGGGCACTGCTCGGGACTCTCCTTCTGCAAGGCTGTAAACATGGCATTGCCTGCGACTGGAGTCTCATCTGAATGCCCACTAAGGAAGTTCACTTACTGGCCCATCTAGTAGGATCTGGGCCAAGAGCTTCAGTGTGTGGTTCGCTGTGAGTCACAAGCCACCCACAATCCTCCCAAGATAGCAATTGGCTTCCCTAAGGCCTCCAAGGAGTCTGTTAGCAACACAGTCATCAGTACTTTTGGGAACATGACTACTGGAGGGAAACAGTCAACCCTGGGGAAGGAGTTACAGAAGGCTCTAACAGTAGGGCTGGGGCCATTAAAGAAGCTGTCTAGCCAGGTGGTGGTGGTGCACGCCTTTAGTCCCAGCACTCGGGAGACAGAGCCAGGAGGATCTCTGTGAGTTCGAGGCCAGCCTGGGCTACAGAGTGAGTTCCAGGAAAGACTCCAAAGCTACACAGAGACCTAAAGACCCCAAACGTCATGTTTCCAAGATAATAATGAGGCACAGGAACTGAATACCCAGAAGAAGTAGGAGGTAGAGTCATTTTTAAAGTGTTCCATTTGTTCCATACTTTTCCTCTTGAGTATAACATAAAGGCAAAGCAGCAGTTTCACAGAAACAAACAGCACAACCCTCAGGAAATGAAGGACCAGAAAGAACGTTACAAAACATGCACTACTCTTGAATTTTCTGAAGTGAGTGTGGTCAAATGCCCACACAAATGTAAAGTGACATCACATGTGACAAATGAAATCTATAGTGAGCTGGATCAGGAAAAGTACTACCTGCGTATCTTGTTGAAACTTTTGCAGAGGGCCAACTGTGGTGGCTCATGCCTTTAATCCCAGAACTTGGGAAGCAGAAGCAGGTTGAGCCCTATGAGTTCAAAGCCAGCCTGGTCTACACAGTGAGTTCTAAGACAGCCAAAGCTACATAGAGACCTCATCTCAAAAAGCAAAATAAAACAAAGAAACAACAAAACGTTTGCCAAAGTCCTCCCTTCTTCCTTCTTTTTGTTTTATAGTGGTTCTCACTCCATCCCAGGTTGGCTTCTAATGCCAATCCTCTTGCATCAGGTTCCTAAGTGCCAGCACCACAGGCATGAGTCATCTATCACATCTGGCTTTACTAGTCTGATCTCTAGGCAAGAGAAAAATGAGAACGCAGAGATTTGCTTTTCTGTCAGACTCACAATCATTCCTTTTAACTGTAGTTGGGTTTAAGTAATCCAAATTTCAAATGCTACCCAGATGAAATCCCAGGTCCACTCGGCACCAACACCGATGCTTCTCAGAAGGAGATGCACCAGTGACTAGCCAGACACAGTCACTCACCTTACACCTTCTGGGTGGCATGCTGCCTTCCTGACCTCATATGCACTGCCCTTTAACCCCTCCTGCAGGAGGTCCTTCCCATCCCCTTTTGAGCGCCACAGAATTCCCCTCATCCTGTTAGGCAGTACATGTCTTCAAAGGTCATGTCCAAACTGCATCCAGGAGCAGCTGTCGTGTCCAGAGCTAAATACAGTAAGCAACACTAGGAGACAAACCAGCTTTCCCACTGTCTTTACAGAGAATAGGAAGACCCTATCTCGGCAGCCAGCTAACAAAGAGAAGAAATTTCTTAGGGGAAAGGAAACTATGTGATAGAGGAGAAGAAATCAGAACACACTCTGAAGCTTGGGAACAATTAGAAGGATAAAGCCATATTCTAATTTTTATAATTTGACATCATATAGAAAGACAAGCACAGTGAAAAACTCAAGTTTATTTCTGAATACACCACATTAAAACATATGCTGTATTTATTCAGAATGTCATAATCAATGCAAAAATAGAACTTCTCCCCTGTAAATGTTAACACTGTGAGCAAGATACATGATATTTAGTCAGGGCTTCAGGACTGAATTCTTTAAAAACAAATCTATACTTTATACATATTGAATTTATCATACAAAATATATACAACAGCATAACTTTGGTGTAGAAAAATGAGATTACCAAAATGTATCGGGTCATTTACACAAAATGTATTCTAGTTAACTTTTTCCAAGGGCTTCACCAATTAGTCGAACAGCAATACTCTTGCCTTCATCTGTCTGGATCACAAGCAGAGCTTCAAATCTGCCCACTGACTCTGGTCTGAAGTGCACGGGGATGTGGATGTAATGCCGGGCTCTGTGGAGAAAGGAAATGGAGGGTGTGAAGTGACCGCCATCAGCAGTCACCTGCCATAGCCCAATGCTGGCACAGGCTTGATGAATCAAGAAGCACAGGATCCTATTTATAATTCTTCTTTCTTCCTGTTTTTACAGACAGGGTTTCTCTGTGTAGCCATGGCTGTCCTAGAACTCCCTCTGTAGACCAGGCTGGCCTCAAACTCACAAAGATTTGTCTGCCTCTGCCTTCCAAGCGCGGAGATTAAAGGCCTGTGCCACCACATCCAGCCTATTTCTAACTTTTTAATGCTAATATTTAACAAGATGCTGACAGAAAGGCAAGGAAAATCTAAAATCGAGACAGCACAACTGTAGAGCGTCTGCCTAGCATGCCTGAGGCCTGTGGTTTAATCCCAAGCACTGCTTTTGTTTCCTTGAGACAAGGTTCTCATATAGCTCAAGCTGCTCTCAAACTTGCTGCACAGCCAAGAATGACCTTGAACTTTAAATTCCCTTACCTACACCTCCCAAACTAGAATTCTGTGATGACCCCAGGGCTTCATGCCTGACAAAGGTAAGCACTCTTCCCAAGTAAGCTACACCCCAGCCCCAAAACAAACAAAATGAAAACCAAAACACAACACTCAGATTAACACAATATTGGGATTCTGTCTCTGGCTAGCAAATTAAAAGAGGAAAGAGAGAGTGTACATTGCTTCTCTGTACCCCATATACTAACACAAGTCACTATCTACCTACAAGTGAGAAAAAAAACCTAAAAATCCTGGCTTTACTTAATTCAGGCAGCATATTGTAAGAATTAAAAACCTGTCCCATTCTTATCAACACTACTGCGCAGTTTTGCTCTAAAATCTGATACCTTTATAAAAATTATTCTTGGAAGCTTTATTTTCAGATTATATAGACTGGCAAAGAGTGCCTATGTTTAAGAGCAATATTAACAGAGGCTTGTTCTTGTCCATAAAACTGTGTCCCCCTAGCCCGGCAGTGGTGGCACATGCTTTTAAACCCAGCACTGGGGAGGCAGGCGGATCTCTGTGAGTTCGAGGCCAGCCTGGTCTACAGAGTGAGTTCCAGGGCAGCCAGGGCTACACAGGGAAACCCTATCTCAAAAAACAAAAAACAAAAACCAACACCAAACAAAACTGTGTCCCCAGATATACTGTATGGCTGTGGTGAATGATCTGTCTGCTCTTTATGCACGGCCTGCTCATATGCAGCCATTAGCTTTGGTTTAATCACTCTAAGTCAAAGCTGGGAGCTTTTCAGACTTTCCCTCACGGCAAGGCCCTTCCTTCATCCTGGTCGCTTCCCAGAGTGACACGCTCTGAAGTTTGGTGATCAGACGCAGCACAGACTCTCACTAACAATGTCGGGCTGGACAATGCTGGGCTGGAGAGATGGCTCAGTGGTTAAAAGCACCTGCTGCCTCTTGCAGCAGACCCAGGTTCGATATCCAGCACCCACATGGAGGCTCATAACATCTGTAACTCCAATTCTGGGGGATCTAATGCCCTCCTCTGCATTAGTTGATCCCAGGCACACAAGTTACACATGCAGGCAAGGATTCAAACACAGAAAATATAAATAAATCTTTTTAGAAAGGAGAAGGAGAGAACTAGTTGCTAAAAAGTTGTCCTCTTATTTCCATGTGTAGTGTATACACACACCCACACCAGTGCATATACATAATTACAAATAAAATCTGCCTTAAAAAAAAAACTAGTATACTCTCTCATGTTTCTAAGTTTCTTTAGATCCAGTGTGATGGGATGTCAATGCTGTCAGACAGGATGAGGTAGCCTTAGATGGGAAGACCCACACAAATTCTGCACAGCATCAATCCATGGGCTGGGATCCGGGATCGAGTAACAAGCAAGCAAGCTGAGCACCAGCAGTCATCTCTTTCCTGGCTTCCGACTGCAGATGACGTGTGAAGTGAGCCCTTTCTTCTTCAGTTGCCATGTTGTTAGGTGTTTTGTCTTGGCTAGGAGAGAAGTAACTAAGATACCCAGCTTGTATACAAACGTGGGGTTCAACTATGTCATCTTCTAGCTCTAGGATAACAAGTCCACAACACAACTCACCTCAATTATAATGTTTACTTTTACCTGTGTTAACAATGTGCACTTTTTTTTTTAAAGGACAGAGTCTTGTCATGTCTGTCTTAGACCTGTCACAGTCCAGGACAAGCTTCCATCTGCTGCAGCTCTCAAGGTACAAGAAATGACAGGGGTGTGCCACTATGACTGTCTACACTTCCTACATTTTAAAAACTGGTTTTTGGAAGCTGAGTAAAATGCTATCTCATATAAACATACGTATTTCTCATTATTTCCTACTGTGGCTGTTACAGTACAATCTACAAGAATCTATAATCAGCAGCAAAGTGACGACTGATTCCAGGCAGCTTCACACAGATAAACTACATCTTGTTAAAAACTGAGATAAAGCAAAAACATGAAATCATCTGACATTTCAACCGTCAAAATTACACTGGAATTTAGGTGATGTCAATATTTAATGAATGTGTAGTGTCTCAAAGATAACTAATTCTATTACCAGGAACAGACTGAATGCCTGTGGCCCTGCCCTTAAAGCTTGTCTTACACCTGTAATGGCTCAAAAACAAAAAAAACAAAACAAACAAACAAAAAAAAACAAAACCATGAGTTTCTGGGTAAGAAGAAGACAAGGTCTAGTCTTAGGCCTAACTCAGCGACACCTGATGGATGAGAACTGGGCAATATCACAACAAATGCTTCCCCAATTCACTGCACAACTTTTGTCTCAATCAGTGAAAACTTAAACTCATGGCCTCAGAACTGACCAGTAAAAACAACATCTGACGAAGGAACTATTCTACCAGTTAGCCATGAGGTTATTAAGCTACAAGCCCGAGGGATTAGCACTGGAGCAAAGCCTGTGGGCCACCACACTGTCAAGTGACCCACAGGGACACTCTAGGCAGGAGTTTCCACTTCCTTGGCTACTTGTGAAAGTGAGCAGAGAGCTCCTCCCTGCCAGCACCAGGAAGAGAAGCTGTAAAGAGGACCTCCTCCTGCCCCCAACCCCCAAAGCAGGCCCTGTACCCTCAGAAGAGCACGGGCTTTCTTGATAAACTCACCTCAAAGAGTATTTGGAGTGTTTGATGTAGAAAGGCTCTCTGGGGCTCAAAAACTTCAGCTGGAAGTGAACAGGCAACATTTTGTGACAGTAGGAAAATTTGGTACTTGTCATACATAAAACTTGGCTTTGCTTAAAAGATAAACTGCATAGATTTAGATTCAGCCAAAAAAAAATTAGGCAGGACCAACAGAGAGTTGCGTAAATAGAAACACATTTTTAAAAGAGTTTTAATGTGAATTTTCTCCAGTTTTGACTAATGTAAATGTTATCTAGAAATGTACTGTGTGGTAGAGGATACAGAAGAAAAAAAAAGTTAAAATTCTTTAAATTTGATTTTCAAATAAAAGATCATGAACCACAAATGAATTTCTTTTCAGAGACAGTATTAAAGCATTTTTAAAAATTAATGCATTACATTATAGAATATACTTCTAATCATTAAGAAATGACCTTTTAGAAGTCCATAGTAACATTTTCAACTTACTTTATGAATTAAAAAAGAATTATTTCGCAAATTCACTTTCAGGGTCCTGGATTCCCCAAGTTTGGTTGGCAGGAACATGTAGACATCCTTTGGGGCATAGACTCCACAGTGACTCGAGTCAAGCTGCCTGCTTTGGGTACAGGGTTACAATGACAGGCCATTACTCAGTCTGTAGCAGTGTTTCCATGCACTACACTATGGAGGAACTCAAGAGACTCTTGTACTGGAGCTCATCTAGTCTATGCAATAAGGCCACAGGGGGGATCTTCAGGAGCGCTGGGTTAGAGGCACCGGGAAGGTGCCTTCTTCCTCATTTCCGCTTCAGTTCTGCTCACCTGGACCACTTCCAAAGATGCTGACCTCTCTGAGACCCTTGGCCTTTCCCATGGAAATCAGGGTACTGTATCTGTTTCAGTCCTGATTCTATACACTGACTTTCTGCCTCTCTCTGGACTTCAATCTGCTGGCATGACACTGTCCCCAGTAGCTGTCTGCCACCTTTCCTGTTTACTTCCCCAGAACTTCTGGGGCTTATGATCCAACTCACCAGTGTGAAGACAGGACTGTCAGCCCCCACCTCCCCCATTTGAAAACTGTGGAGGCAAGACCAAAGCAACCCACCACCACCCCTACCGCCATCTTTATTAGCATTGTTTAGCATCAGAGTTCAAAGAATATGAGATGAACAGAGAAGCGGACAGCAGAAAGATGATGCACTTTCAGAGGTGGAGATAGGGCTCAGTAGTTAGGAGCACTTCCTGCTCTGATAGAGGGTCTGAAATTGTTCTTAGCACCCACACGGTGGTTCACAACTGCCTAGGAACTCAGTTCTAAGGGATCTGATGCCTTCTTCTGGACTCCAAGAACACCTGCACTTAAGTGGCAAAACCTCACACAAGCACACATATTCATCAAATAAAAATAACATAAATCTTTAAAAAAATAATAACAATGATGAACTTTCAATCTGGGCATGATAGCTGTAACCTCACTTCTTGGGAGGTGGAGGTAAGAGAAGTTTAACATCATCCTCAGCTACACAGCAAATGTAGACTAGCCTGGCCAAAACAAACAAACCAACCCCAACTTTCTTAAGAGTTTGATTGTTTTTATTTGTGTGCATATGTCTATGTAAGGGCCTGTGTGTGCAGTACCCATGGAGGACAGAGAGGGGCACTGACAAGGGAGTGGGGAACTATACTCCAATCCTCTGCAAGAACAGCAAGTGCTCTTGACCACTGAGCCATCTCTCCAGCCCCAGAATCTACACTCACACTCTTCTTACGGGAATATACAATAGTACAAACACTTTGGGGGAAAGTAGTTGCCAACTTGGAAGTCAGGTATAGTGGCGCACGCCTTTAATCCCAGCACTCGGCAGGCAGGTAAGCAGATCTGTGAGTCCGAGGACAGACAGGACTGCACAGAGGTACAGACAAACAGAAAAGAGTGGAGGTGACTGTTGGAAGCACGAAGGGATGTTAGTGCTACGGCTTTATCTCACCGACACGGGCAGAAACTCGGAGGGACACAATGTACACACCCAGGGATGCCAGTGGATGTCTCGGACACAGCAAGCCTCCGGGGCATGACTGCAGGGTCTACTTTAATGAGGGTATCTCCAGAGGAGTATGAGTCTTCAGAATCATTTCCTGCTCTGATGCTCTGTGTAGAAAAACAATCACCAAGTGGGAGGAGAAAAGGTGAAAACTCCAGAAAGCAAGGACATTTCCTTACGGGAATTATTTTCTTTAAAAAACTGTGAAGACATGATTATTTTTAAATCCCTTGAACTGCAAACTCTGTTCTGCATAATGTCTAATTCTGTTGCCCCCAATGCAAATGCCCATACACACACACACTCATAGACAGCAGCTTACATAATTAAGTCAAACATGAGTTCATGTGCAGTATAGACAACAGACCCAAAAGCAGACTGCAAAGATGTCAGTTGACTGATAAGAAACTTAGGATATGAAGCGACAACAAATTACTGGAAATGAAACCATATCAGGAAATTATTATGTATTTTCAGATGTTTTTCCACTTAGGGTTTTTAATATACATAATCATCGATTATTGTATCTAGGACAATACTCACCTGTCCAGAGAGCTGGAATCTCAATGTGTGTTTCATGTGAGGCTCTTTAGCAGGGTGGCACTCAACATCCCAAAACTGGGCATAATCCCCTCTGTCTCTGGGCAGAAACATGATAGAGACCTACATAACACACAAGATCCCAACTTTAAACAAAGAATAGGGATTTAAAGTTTAGTGTAAACCAAGTAAAAGAGCAAATACATTTATATTGGCTAGTCCCCCCCCACCCCCCAGAAAAATTGGATTTGAGGGCTAGAAAGATGGCTCAGCGTTCTTGCAGAGAACCCAGGTTCCATTCTCAGTACCCATGTGATGGCTCACAACCATCCTTAACTCTTGTTCTAGAGGATCTGGGGTCCTCTTCTGGCCTCCTCAGGCACTGCATGCACATGGTACACAAATATAAACGAATAAAAAACACTCATATATATAAACTAATAAAATACTTTTAAAAGAAGGGTTTGACAATTTTATCATAGTATAACATATCCAAAATATGTAACTTTCAAGCTATATATAACATTTCCCTCAAATGTGCAGTATACGCTTTTTTGGAGGAAAATCTCACCATGGAAACAATCTACTCTTTCAAGCTCGTCATTGAGGCCTTCTCAGTGCAGACACAAGAATAGTGGAAGGTTAGGGTGACCAGCACAATAAAGCAAATGGCGCTAGGTTAGCACAGCTCAGACAGTGAGTAATTCAGAATGCTAGTCAGAGCTAGCTGTCCTGCTTACAGAGTTTAGGTATACATCAACCTGCTCATGCACAACCTGTGATGTTCAACTGATCAGGCTTAAGGGACCCCAAAGGCAATGCTGGCTGGTGACAACAGGAGGAAGGCTTCAAACAGTGATCTGAGCTCTGCAGCAGTATCCAGTACCCGGGGTCTGAAGACAACCTTCACAGCAGCAACCACAAAACCCCTGCTTCTCTTACAGGCTGTGTCCAAAGGCAGCCCTTGGTCACAACTGGCTGGATGGAACCCAGCAACCAACAACTGAGCTGCCACCTTCCAACTGTCAGGTGCTGGCTTCCCTGCAGCTGCTAAGGCAGCAAGGGAAATGAAGCACACATACACAAATCCCAGCTGCTACTGAACCCATGCAAGAATCCCCCAAGCTATGTGTGGCAGCCTGACGAGGTGGGGAAGATCCCAGGGACACTGCAGTGGTGGCTAGGAATAAGGCAAACCCTACCGAACAAAAACTGATAATGCAGCTGTAGTGGAGCGCAGGCTGCATCCCCCAAGGGCGAAGATCTGACCGCTGTCTGAGGAGGACCACTGCATCACCACCACCACAGCAACAAAATGGCTCCTGGTGGAGAACGCAGGAGCTGCCCCTCTCTGCAAAGGTCATTAGCCGCCTACAGCTGAGGAAAACTAGGGGTGCCCCCTTTGACAGCTAAGCATGTGTCTCCCTACCACCTCAGTGGCAGGGAACAGAGCCTACTGACCTGACTGAGTATACCCTTGAGTTTTGGTATGCTTTCTCTTTCTCCTCCTGGGTTTGATAGGAGGGAGAGCTCAAGAGAGTCAGATATATGGGTCAGATTGCCTGAGGAGGAAGAGAAGGAAGACCTCAGAGCCTGGCTCCCAGCCAGGATCCACTCAGCCTGCTCTGCAGCCAGGAAGAAGACTGCCGCCAAGACCGACCCATTGGTGGCTTGCTGCAATGGCAGTTTCTGCAAAGGGACTCACAGGGACTCCTAATGCTCAACCTCCAACTGCAGGTAGGGGGACTTGTTCTTGCCTTAGCCTCCAAGACTCAAACAGGAATCCATTTCTGCAGCTGTGACCTGCTTTCTGCAGATTTGCTCTGCATGGAATTATTGTTGGCTGGCATCCCGAGACCCTCTGAAGACTTCAAGCTGTATCACTTGGTACGGTCTCTGAGCTGGCACCTTATCTAGTGCACAGGGCTGCAGTCCACATTCCCACTGAAGTTGTTGCTCCCATGTGGCAAACAAAGCTCCCTCTGAGACCCTGATTCCCTCCACTGTCGGCCCACTCCATTCTTAGATATCCTGGGACAAGAGAACTTACCATCTCACTATAACCATGTGACAATATTTTAAAGCAGTGCTTTATAAAAATCAGTGTTTAAGCCTTGGCTTTATCAAAGAACAGTGATCACCAGTAAGTTAGTGTCTCTGAGTCTGGACTAAAACATTAAAACATGTAAGTGACCTCATTCCTGCCTTGCAGAGCATAAGGATAATAACCCAGATTCTGAGGGCTTAGAGGCCCAAGCGAGAGCACCAGTCCAAGGGGTCGAACACACAATGAAGAGGAGGGGACAAGCTTGAAAACAATGACATCCTGTATAGATACAAAACAAGCAACTGCTCTGAAACACTGAGAGTCAGGCCTCTTTAAAAACTAAATTCAAAGCATAACAAAGAGGAAAAAACAATCAGCATTACGGCACACCACACACTCAATACACACCCCGAAAACTTTCATGTTTATTACCTCATTCGATTTATCACAGTGGTCAATACTTCAAAAGTCTACTGCACACAACTGCTATTTTTTCATGATGCAGCTGCCCTGGAGTCACCCTATATTCCTATTTAGTAACTCAATTCACCAGGCTAGACTAGGTGCAATTATTTATTGTCAGTGTCCTCTCTAGACTGAAAGTCTATTTATTCACATTTCCCTAGGAAAAGTCACACAACAGCAAAATATAAAATAAAAAACACCATGGAGCTTACATTTCTAAGTAAATATAAATAAATAAA
>CABHPR010125947.1:0-14722 GCA_902168415.1 Peromyscus melanophrys | reverse complement strand
TCACATGAGCTAAATTACTGAAAATTCAGCCTGTGCATACAAGGGTGTCCATGAAACACTGGTGAATATTGTGTTTTGACTTGGCCCCTAACCTCAAGATGTACAATGTGCATGCAAATATACCCAAACTGGAAGAAATTGGAAATATCTCTAGTTGTCTGGTTGTAAGCATTTACATTTCATACAGAGACTTTAAGCTGTATGCTGGGGGGGGTGGTGAGAGAGAGAGAGACAGAAAGAGACACAGAGAGAGACAGAGAGAGAACACACAAGTCAAGCAGACACGTGCAACAGTAAATCAAGGTAAAGGAGGCATGGGAATTTTGCAAGGTAGTTTTATAATGTGGCCATCTTCCTGAAATCATCCCTAGCACAAGATATCTAAGTATGAGTGAGAAAGCTGGGGAGTTTTGTGTGTTTTCTTATTTTTGTGGTGCCAAGAAAGGGCTATTGATTTGCTTATGTGTTTTGTGGGTATGAATGTGTATGTGTATGCTTGTGTGGAGGAAGGGGTGAAGGCACATTTTGTGTGTTTGTGTGTGTGTATATAAATAAATAAATAAATAAATAAATAAATAAATAGCCAGCCAAGAAGGGATCGTGAGCTATGGGGAGGCTGAGGGGATGACAGCTCTCTTTGGATTTCTATTGTGATTTGCACAGATCTGCCCCCTTAGGCAGTAGTGAGCCAACCTAAGATTCCATCCTAAGCACTGGGATGTTGGGTCTGGATCTCATCTAGAGGTTTGGACTAGGTTGGATAGCGCAGGGAATCTGCATCTGAGTCACTCTCCAGAGTGACACACGAGGTCAACAGATCATACAGCCTTGGGTGGGAGGGGGGGACTTCCCTGGCGAAAGTCAGGAATATTGTTTATTGCCAGTACTGTGCCATGGACTCATGGCTGTAATGAAGAAAGGCTAAAGAGGTGAAGAGGTGGTCAATATCAATGGGTCTTATTTAAACTAAAGGAAAAAACTTACTTTTCCACCCACGAATCTTTCCAACTGTGCACCTTGATCTTTGGTGTCATTGACACGGTACGCCATTTTCTAATGCACGACCCTCTGTGTTCTCATAGTCCGCCATCATTCTGTTTGACGAGTTTGTTCAGAGTTAAGAGTTTGTTTTCACAGTTGGCCACCATTTGTTTGATCACTGTGAGTGCTGGTGGGATGTCTGGCTCTGCTCACTGCCTTAGCCATTCCTTGTTTAGTGCCCATCAGGAATCACACAGAAAAACTCACGGAATTCTTTTTCCTTCTTTCTTTCTTAGTTTTTGTTTTTCCTTTTCTTTTCAAGGCAGGGTTTCATGGTATAGCCCAGGCTGGCCTCAAACTTGTGTTCCTCCTGTCTCGGGCTTCCAAGTATTGGGATTACAGGTGAGTGCCACCACACTTGGCTTAGAATTTTTAGTTTCTCTTCTACCCAATGTGTACAAGTGGAAGATAATCCAAGCATGGCCAGACACACTTCCTGCTCAGTAAACCTAAGTCCGAGATGACCCACTTGACTTCTAGTGAATTCAAAACAAACATCCTGAAGGATGTTCCAGTGGCTGAGCAAAAATGCTCCAGACCAAGCCCACTCACTGGCTATCCATGCCCCTAAAACCACACCAAGACTTGGTTCTTGCCAAGTGAGGGTGATTGGAGCCAAATCACCTGATTGAGCTCCATTAAGCAAAACAGGGTCTCTAAGAAGGAGGAAGTCTACACGGTGGCTAGGGCCTTTGGCCAAGGAAACCATCACCAGGAGGGATGCTGACAAACCAGGTGAACTCAGGAGAGCTCACCAGCCCCGCACACTGAGAGGCACAGTAGCTAAACCCGGAGTAGAGCCAGCAGAAAGCCCTGAGTGACTTCAAGTGGCTGTCCCGAAGGGATCACAGGAAGCTGTGTAGGGAGCTGTGGTTGGAATGACCTCACTCAGTATTGCTCTCCTCAACAGCTAGCCTAGCCTGACCTCCAGAATGGTGAAGAGCACGAAGAGGGTGCGGTGGTTCACGTGACAATTTTGCCACGTATTAGCTTTGCAACCACAGGCCAGTTTCTAGCCCCCCGTTCCCCAGTTTCCCCATCAGCAGGATGGAGATGGCCAGAGTTCTTGCCTCAGCGTTGTCACTTGAATGAAAATGGATGATACAGTCAAAGCACACAGCCCAGAGACTGACACAATGTAAAGTCTTAATAAGTTTTCGACAGTATCCGCTCTGGTCAGCAAGCTATGATGCAGAGAGCGGTAAACACCAGTACCCGCCCTTCAAGCGGCTGGTGGATGCAGGTGCATGGGTGGAAGCCAGAGCCAGTCCGGCTGGTGGGAAGGAAGCTGAGCCTAGCTCCCAGGCGACAGCGCTAAACAGCTTAGACCAATTTATTGCAAAGCATCACAAATGCACTGGGAGTGGAAGACTTTCACATCCAGGTAAAAATGAGCCTTTGATATTCCGCACATCAGGAAAGCAATACCAAGATGCTGTGGGATGTTCTGTATGTCAAATGTGTTGCCAATAAAACACTGATTGGCCAGTGGCTAGGCAGGAAGTATAGGCGGGACTAACAGAGAGAATAAAAAGAGAAGGAAGGTGGAAGGAGAGGCTGCCAGACGCTGCCAGCCACCGCCAGGACAAGCAGCCTGTAAAGATGCTGGTAAGCCACGAGCCATGTGGCAAGGAACAGAATTATAGAAATGGATTAATTTAAGATATAAGGACAGTCAGCAAGAAGCCTGCCACGGCCATACAGTTTGAAAGCAATATCAGTCTCTGTGCTTTCTTGGTTGGGTCTGAGCGGCTGTGGGACTGGCAGGTGAAAGAGATTTATCCTGACTGTGGGCCAGGCAGGAAAACTCTAGCAACACCAAGATAGTATAGAAGAGGGAAAATTACAGAAAGCAAAGTACCTGATGTTCCCTAGATACGCACTTCTCCACTTCTGGCAACTATTTTTTTTTAACATTTCCCAAATCACCTCAATTTTCCCAAGTAGAACTGTATAATGATAAGTTTTGAGATGATGTTCACATGGGTGCCCTTTATGTGATACTTTCACACAATCTCATTCAAATTTGATTGGAAAGTAGATATTTAACTATAGCTATGATTCTCCAATCTAGATGCACCCCAGAGTCAACTGGGGATTTTCCATTCTATTTTTCTTTTTGAGGTAGGGTCTTGCCCATGCACTGAAGGCTGAAGTGGAACTCGCTGTGTAGCCCAGAGTGGCCTCAAACTCTCCACCCTCCGGTCTCTACTTTCTGAGTCAGCATTTATCAACCTATGCATCACGATCCCTCTGGGATGAACAACCCTTTCACAACGGTCACCAAAGACCATCAGAAAACACAGATATTTACATTACAATTAATAACAGTGGCAAAATTACAGTTATGAAGTAGCAACGAAAATAATTTTATGGTTGGGGGTCACCACAACACAGCATTAGGGAGGTTGAGAGCCACTGTCCTGAGTGTTGAGGTTACAAGTGGGCACCAGCACACCCTTTTCTCAATGGGACATTTTCTAGAAATCCCAACCAGGCTGTACCCTGGACCAACTAAGCTAGAATCTCCAGGAGTGGACTGTGTGTGCAGATTTTGAACATTTCCACCAGTGATGGGTGGTTCTAATATGTGGCATTAGCTGGGAACTACTGTCCTTTTTCTATTGTTCCCTAGCTCCAGCAACATCCCCTCATTTTCTGTTATGCAAAGAAATCAAAGGTCCTTGATTCCCTGTTGGGGAGTTATGGAGATCCAGTCACAAGAGGAGCAACAGACTTCCTCCTACACAGATGGATCAGAAACAGAACACACCGGGCGGTGGTGGTGCCTGCTTTTAATCCCAGCACTCAGGGGGCAGAAGCAGGTGGATCTCTGTGAGTTCGAGGCCAGCCTGGTCTACAGAGCTAATTCTAGGACAGCCAAGACAGCCAAAGAAACCCTGTTGAGAGAGAGAGAGAGAGAGAGAGAGAGAGAGAGAAATAGAACCCAATACTCTTGGTCCTGAAGCATGCACTTCCTGACTCAAATACTCCCGCCACACGCCAGCCACTGAACTACCCAATAACTAGAACTGAGAAGCCCCAGGTGACCCTGCTCTTCTGATGTAGCTCATAAAGTGCTACAGAGCCAAGACAAGGAAGGTGGGGGAAGACTTTCCAACGCATCTGAGAGCTGGAGCACAATGCAAAGATGTCAAAGGACAGTGGGGTGTCTAAAGAAGGGCTTGAACAGTCAACACAGGAGCATGATATTAGAATGTTCATAAGTTGATGAAGATCAATTCCACTGGCCACACAGAACTGCTCCAAAGACTGTGTAGTACTGGCTAGTGCAGTGAAGGTAAGATCTCCTAGAGGACTGTGGTGAGGACTCCACAGCAGGAGGAGGCATTAGCCTTTTCCCAACATGATTCCCCCTGCACTTTCTGGAGTGAAAGCGATGGGAATTTTCAGGGGTGAGGGAGCTCTGAATTCCTCAGTGCACAGCTTAGCAGGGAGGGCAGTCATGGACAGATAAATTCTATACATTCTAGCAAAAAGAGATTGTATCTCCAGGCTTCTGGAACCTTCTCGGATTATGTGCTCTACTCCAACATGTACAAGAAAGCCCCACAGGTCTAGGTATGCAGGTTTCATGGTACAGGCCTACAATCTCAGTACTCAGTAGGTGGAAGCAGGAGGATCAAGCCTCCTGGGTTCAAAGCCAGCCTGGGCCACATCATTTAAAAAGTAAGCACATGATTTGGTTATCAAAACCAGAACAAGAATACTCCAAACAATCACGGAAGGGTGATGAAACTACTTCCTTAGGCCCGCTCGCTCGTGTAGGGAGGAGTACCACATGACTCTACCTATACTCATTTCGGCACAGTACCCACTCTTAGCTTATTGCCATGATTAGATGAGTCGAGACATCAGTTCTCAAGGTGTAGGGTACAGACCTGACCAGGAGACCTGTTGGATGCAAACATTCTAGAGCCAGAACCCAACTCCACCTCCAAGGCTTTTTAGTACCCTCTAGGGCCTTCTGACATCTTCTAGAAGGTGAACCTCACAAGGGCAACAACTTTTGAGGTCATATTCAATGCTGAGTCATCAGTGTGGAATGCAGGCTGCCATATTCCAGACACACCATCCAATAAATATTTGTTAAATGACGGGATGTGTCGAGATGAGACCGGGGAGAAAGGAAATGGGCTCAAAGGGCCTATCACCTCTGTCTGTATTTGCATAGTTCCGAGACTGCTACGTCTCTCTCCAATTTGTAGTAAATTCCATGAATTGGAGACTTTGTATTTCACAACTTACTTTCCCAGCTCTCAAAGCAGCTCACCACTAGCAAGCTCTCAGTAACACCTATGGCGGGCACAAAGGTCTTTAGTTTCCAAATCCAGATTCATACCACCAGCATGGCATGTCTATTTTCCTCACGTGGGTAAAGGAATTCAAGAGAACCAAGTCCCGGGTCATAATGCAACTATCTGTTTAACCATTGGCTAGTCTTCCTCAACCAAGCATCCACCCCACCGCAGTGGGACTTTGCTCTGATCCCCAGCATCACAAGCACTCCATAAATACCTGTGGAGTGAATGGCCGACACCTGGCTGGGTGGGACTGATAAATGCCAGGGCACTTCTGCACCTCCAGCACACCCAAATCCCCAGATTCTCCAGCAGCTAAAAGGAAAGACATGGAGGGCAATGACCCGCTAACAAAGCAGTCACAAGAGAACACTCCTATGTAAAGCCTTGGCACTCACAATTTATTCCTCCTGCTTCACACACACAGTCCTGGTGCCAGCTCACCCGCAAGTCACTCCACTCAAGAAATTCCAAAGAAGGGCTTGCCTCTGATAAGACCCATGAGGAAAAGTTTATTGATTTATTTATACAATGAGTGCTGCCAAGATGGTTGGCAGGCACTAATGTCAGCATGGCTCAGGTGAGCTCTGGCCGTCAAGAGACTTTAGCTGGAAAGGAGGAAACAGTGGGGTTAGCTCCTCTACCGGCACACAGTTAGTCTAACTAGTAGTGGCTTGACTTGTAAAGCCTGATATTAGGCTTTACAAGTGATCTTATACATCGGTATCATCTCGTCCCCAAATAAACCTTTGGGGTAGGCATAGCCTATTTTACATCTCCCTATTTTACAGCTGAGGAGGAAAAGGTGGTTCAATGGCATTCGCCGGAGGCAAGAGGGCCAGCCTAGACTTACTGCTTGCTCTCCAGTGATCTTTATGAAGTGCATGGACTAATGGAATAGGTCATATTTATGGTAAGCTACAACCGCGCATGTATTTTTCTCTGTAGTGACAAAGTGTATCACTGACAGCTATGTCTATTTCTTTGCTGTAGTTACTAAGGCCCCTTCTCTTTGGTTTCCCTTTTTCTCAGAACCCAAAGGAAGAGTCTGCAGGGGTGGAAGGAGTAAGGCTTTGAAATCTTAACCCCCTTGCACCTGCATGACCTGGGAATTGTCGCTTGACATCTTTCTACCTCAGTTTCCCTACGTGCAAAATGCCGGGAACCATAGCGCACAATAGGACTCGGCGCGTGACAGATGCTGGATGAACAGCATTAAAAAGAGTCATTTTTCTTGAACATCACTATCATTCCGTGCCAGTTAGGGCTCTTGGTACTGCTTCCTGACACAAAGGCAAGCGACACACTTGCAAGCAGTTCCCGGAGTACACAGTGACTTGCTCAGGGAGCTTGAGAGGGCAACCAACCATAGAGGCTGGGAAGGGTGGGAAGGCTGTCCTAATCACCTCACCGGAACAGACACCTGATGCCTGTATCTTGACATTTTATCCCTCCAAGTCAGTTGCCAGTCGGCGAATCCCAGGGATACCCCAATGATGGCCCAAGAACACGAGAAGCCAAGGTGTTGGTGGGGGAGTGGGGGGATGGGGAGGCTGCCCCCAAACCGGGGAGAGACAACAGCAGGCAGCCGGCTGGGGAAAGTCAGCAGCTGCCGCTGGCCTGGTGTCCCTGCTGCCAGCCAGTGATGAATGGGGGTCTGAGAAAAAGAAAACGCCAACAAAGGTATCCCTAATCTTGATGCAGTTTCATTTCCCCCCTCCCTGGCTGACCATTGAGTGAGAATTTAAGCCTCCGTCCCTTTTCTTTGGCAGACATTTGAAACTGAAAGATCCCGTTTCTTCCCAACTGGGAGATGTCATGGGTAGAAGCATCTAGGAGGCACTGGGGGTGGGGGCGGGGGAGCACGTGACCCCGCACACTTGTTCTTTTTGTTCTCTCCTCCTCACTCTCTCGACCCATCTACTCTTCCCAGACCAGCATTTTTACAGAATGTTCTTCTAGTCCAACCATAGTGAATGTTTAGCCTACCCTCCCATCCCACTGCATTATTTTGGTAAGAAGTTTTCTGCCTAGGAGCGAGAGGCTTAAATGGCTTGTATGTAGAGGTTAATTAATAGAATCTTAGTTTTCTCTCCCACTATCACGTTCTGAAACAAGGATTCAAGCCTGGGAGAGGCACAGCATGGTATTCTCATGGAGATTCGGCTCCGGTCCTGCTCTTGGTCCTATCCAGGTAGAAGGGCTCCCTTATCAAAGAGCCCTTTGCCGGTGACAGAAATGCAATTGAAGCCACTTTAAGTGAAGCTGATTCCACTTATCTGGGCCCCTTGCTGAGAGAATGGGGTAGGGAGAGCTGAGAAGCTGCCACATGTCACCAGAGAGCTCTTGACACGCTATGTGGTCCGGCCACTAAGTTAGCATTCCCTAAAAACGCCATCAAAATCCTGACCATGGAGTCTCCCTGAAGCAATATGCTGGTCACCTCCGGCTCTCACATAGTCAAGCCTGTCTCTCCTTGCGTGCACTTGCATTTGACATGTCAGCCTTCCTGGTAACTAAGGCAACTTGATTCTCTCTCTTCAAAAGGGCAGTATTTCTCTCACGGCTACCTGGGACCCTAGGGGATTGGAAAACCAGGTCAGTTTGGCTAAGCCCTCTCTCTCCTAGAAGGGGGAGGGATGGGGACAGAGAAGAGCTGCCTCCTCCACTACTCATTCCCTGGGTGGCAGGCGATTTGCCCAAGCGACTCAGAAACAACCCTGACCTCACTGCACAACTTCACATCTTTCAGAGTCTCTGCCCGCTTCTGTGGTCTCTCATGCCCACTGCTTCTGTACCCAGAAGGTAGAAGAGATTCTAAACAGTCCCCTAAGCTGCCATGGGGTCCCACTGGCCCCTCCTATCAAGGGACTTCAGCAGCATCTTCCCCTGAGATCAATGTCAGATTTGCTCATTCCCAGAGTATGCAGTAACCAAAGCCTACCTTGTCCAAAAGGTTGTGGGCCTGACGTGGGTGGATAAGCTGGAGCAGGCTACACTACTAGATGGGGGTATTGATTGAGAGGTCCCCCTTGCTGGGTATTAATTATTACTTAACCTCTCTAAGTTTCCCCATCTCAAGATGGGAAGGGTAATACTATCGGCTTCATACTGTTGGAAGGATTGAATGAGATCCTACTACAGATGCTAGACCCACAGAGCAGCTCAGAGTGAAAATTCAACACGTGCTATCACTTACTGCCTTAGGCATTTGTGGGCTTCCAAGCCTCTTGGTTCTTCTCGTTTACATCAAGTAGTGTTTTATAATCCAACTATTTCTTGAAATTGACACAAGGTGTTCCCTTGCTTAGTAGATGTTCATGGAATATGGAGGGATATCACGTGATTATATAGCCCAGGCTAGCCTCAAACTCAGTATTCTTTTGCCTCAGCTTCCTGCGTGCTGGGATTACGGCGATATTCCATCACATCTGGCTAAACTCAAGCCTGGATACCGGTAGAAAAACCTCTCAAGTAACCTGCGTACAGGTATTAGTGCAGCAAGTGTATATGTAATGGGACGTTAGGAGTGTAAACATGAAACACACAGCTTTGGGCAAACTCCCCAGCAGCCCTGTGACACTCCCACCTAAGCAAGCATGTCACAATGTAAACCCGGAAAGTGACAACTGTCGGACAGTGTCCTTAAATCCATGTTAACCGATAAAAATAGTAATTCTCATGTGATCACTGGCATTTTCACTGTTCCACATGTTGCAAACACGAGTGAAATTTGCTTGTCTAGCCCAGACAAAAATGATAATGAGGTCCAGTTCACCAAATCACCACAGGTTAGGAGAACCTGGAGCTGGTATTTAGGGGAAAGTTTCCATAAGAGAAAGAAGAGAGATGACCTTTACTCAAGGCTGAAATCGATTTGCTGTGTGACCTTGGGTAAGTCACTTGTCTGAGTTTCATCAGTGAAATCAGAAGCCTGGATTACATCATCAGAAAGGCGCATTCCAGCTGCACAGCTGGGTGGAGACTCGGGTTGACTTAGGTGTTTCACAGGTACTTTTCCTAGTAAAAGCTGAAGAACTGACATTCTCCAGTAGTGCCTTTTGCATGCGAGCCGGCCAACCTACCTGCTTCTGCTTATTCAAAGCGAATAGCCTCCTTTGATGGTTTGTGTGTAACTGCTCATGCAAAAACAAAAGCAAACAAAGAAGAAGCAGGCAAAACCAGGGTGTAGAGAGGATACGTAAACGTGTCGCGGTCACTAGAAGGCAAGCCGCAGAACCAAGATTCCAGGATCCAAAGGCTCACCCCTCTTTCCATGATCCATACTTGCCCCCTGGTGCACCATGGCCACACCAGAATGGTCACAGGTAAGTGAAACCATTCTTGGCTCAGCTCCATTTCCTAAGGCCAAATTCCTGCCACAGTGGAGCAGAGGTCCTGAGTCAGCAGCTCAGTAGGCTGGAGCTGGAGGCTGAATGGTACAGTCGTTAGAAATGTGGGCTCTACCCCAACACTGCTAAATAAATAAATAAGTGCATAAACTAGAAAATGCAGGTTCTGTCTACACTCAGCCTGTCTAACATTCATATAGTTTTACAAAAGTTGGATGATTCCACCTGGGGTAGTATCTCAGTGGTAGAGCATTTTGCTAAGCAAGCCAGAGGCCTGAGGTCCAAGCCCAGTGCTGTTAAAATTAATAAGTAAATAAAATTGTGTGGTTTCACTGCATTTAGGCTCCCAGAACCTCAGATAATTCAAGTCCCAGGGCTGATGGGAGGATTTACAGAACTAATGACCCATGTAAAGCTCTCAGTAGACCTGAATACAGTGAACACTCAACCATTATCTGTTCTCCACCACACAGAGGACTGAGACAGGGAGACAAGCAAGCAGTTTGCAAGTTTGTCTACGGCAGGAGGTATGAACCTGGAGTTCACTGGGCCCAGAATTATGTGGAGAAAACCCTGTGTGCACTTGGGAAAGAGTCTTGCTGTTCTGCTAGACTAACAGGGCCTAGAACGTGAAGACCGCTACTAGAGACTCAAGCTCCTGCAACAAAACTTATTTCTGAACAGGTTGACAAACAGGCAGTTCGATGGTGGGAGAGACTGCCAAGTCCTGAGCTACATGGGTCTCCAGGACTTGCTGCTCCAACCCAGAAAATGCTCAGAGTTCTCAGGGAGTTCCTGCAAGATCTAAACACAAAGCCAGGAATGTCCTCTGTAGAGGCAATCCCAGGGTCCACTCTTCCTCAGCAAACAATTGGTGCATTTGTTTTTATATACCGCGAAGCTGAACACATGTGGGACGCTGGGCCTTTGCTGGCAGCTTCCAGAAACACCTATGTTCAGCGGCTCTAAGGGGTGTTCAGGTATGGCCTGCAGCAGCGCCTGGTTCTCTAGGGACCTGTCCCTCCCCTGATTGGCCTTGACTCGGGTGAAGCCTGGGTGCTACTGCAGCCTTTGGCCCAGTGGGCAGGGTCCAAGCTGCCCACTGGACCCTCTCCCGTTGTTGGGACAACCGTCCTCAGGAATTCCAGCCTCCCGGTCTTCGCTGGGTGAGAAGGGGAGAGAGTTGGCAAGGCTGGCTGCTTGGCTGCTCTTCCACCCCCCTGGTGAAAGGGGCAACTGAAAACTGGATTCTCTACCCCCAGCAGCTCCACGGACGGCACACAAAACAGCTTAGTCCCAGAGGGTGGAATGTGCCAAGACATTCTTTAGGGTTGGTAACCGGAGACACTATTTTGTCCTTGGTGGCTGAGAAATCCCTTTTCCAACTGAAGGACCATTTGAGTGACTTCTTTGAAATTCAGGGGAATGGGTGGGCATGGGCTGTGATGTACGCTCAGATACACACACTCTTAAGGAGTGAGATTTCCTTAAATGTGACTTTTCATTTGTTTGCTTCCCACCATTAACTAGTTGTAAAGCTGTGACTAACTACTCAGGGAGAATCTGCTTCCCCTCCCTAACCAGGCCCCCCAACAAAAAGTTCGGCTCTTCTCAGCTTTGTTAAATTGTCCCCCCCTTATGCTCCTAGACAATCCCTATCATAGCTCCTTCTCCCTCATAATCAGCTAGGGTAAGGAGGAACCGGAAGGCTGAAATCATAGCTCTGGGAGCCCCACGGACAAGGCAACACTTAGCCAACCTCTTCCATCACCCATGGAGCACTCAAACCTCACAGAGCTTAAGCAATGAGCCCATGCCCACACAGGCAGGGTTAAAAGGCAGAACCCTTAACCAGGTATACAAGAGATTTCCAAGACAGAGAAGCAAACATCCTTTGCCCAGCTCCAATCCCAAAACTCAGAGCTGGCCACCAGAGTGATTCCTCAGTCCTGACCCCAAGCTCAGGGGCCGTGTAGGAACCCAGTGCAGGTGGGCTGAGTAGGGAGTAGAAAACTACAGAATACACGCAGCTCCGTCAAGCACCCGTCATGGCTGTGACTTCTCACCAAGCCAATCTTCCTAAAACAGAGGTTGCTTGAGCCTGGCTCACTGCAGAAGGGAAGGCATAGTAGCTAGTCAAAGCAGAATTTTATTTTATTTTTTTAAGATTCTTTTCTATTAATGTTCCCATTTGTTGAAGTGATACAAATTTTTTTAAGTGAGTTGGTGTAAAGCCGAGCATTGAGCAATAGTTCAGGTAGGTATATCCAAAAGTTATGAATGTGGTATACAACTCTACAATCTGGGATCTTATGTTCTGGCCGAGTCAATTCTTGGGAAGCTATTCACTTGCCCTCTTCCAAGGGCAAAGGATTACTGGCATTTTTGAGAAGTTTTCCATGTTGTATTATTCCCTCAGGTGCATGGCTGATTATGGCTGGCAGGGTAGTCCTCACCCACCAGCATGACATCCTACTGCCATGAGCACCCAGGCTCAGCTGCAGGGACTTGCGGGGTAGGACACATACGCTTAAAGTTGTCTGTTTTAAGGAGAAGACAAGGGAAGGGGGCTGTCCAGCTCACCAACACAGTTCTAGAGCCCCTGGGGTACCTTGACCTGAGAGGCCTGGGGAAGAACGCAGGGCAAATTTAGAGGTTACAGAGTCAGAGCAGAATAACAGCTTAGGAAGTGGAAAGAGCAACAAGGTAGAGCAAATCACATCCCTGGCTTTCCAATTTTCTCTTATGTTTAAAAATGGGAAAATGGCCGGGCGGTGTTGGTATACACCTTTAATCCCAGCACTCAGGAGGCAGAGCCAGGCAGATCTCTGTGAGTTCGAGGCCAGCCTGGTCTACAGAGCGTGATCCAGGACAGGCACCAAAACAACACAGAGAAACCCTGTCTCAAAAAGTAAAAATGAGAAAATGGGCTAGGTGCAGTAGCGCACATTTTTAATCCCAGCCCTCTGGAGGCAGAGGCAGGCAGATCTCTTTGAGTTCCAGGCCAGCCAAGGCTGCAAGGCAAGATCTTATCTAAAATATATGCCTTTAATCCCAGTACTCTTGAGGCAGAGGCAGTAGAATCTCTGTGAGTTCGAGGCCAGCCTGGTCTATAGAGCGAGTTCCAGGACAACCAGAACTGTTACACAGAGAAACCTTGTCTTGAAACCACCTCTCCCCCCCCCCCCGCCCCCCAAAAAAAACAAAAAACAAAGAAAAAATAAAACACCAAAATATATAATATATAAATACTAAATACATTAGGGAAAATGGGAGTTGGAAGTTGGTGAGGTGGCTCAGAGGGTAATAAAGGCCTTTGGTCACCGGAGGCTGCCAGGTGGAAAGAGCAAACCGACTCTCACAAGCTGTCCACTGGCCTCCAGAGGCACACACACATGCATACACACACACCATTATTAAGCACTGAAAGAGAGAGAGGTGTTGGGGGGAGGGGGCGTGTGGGGAGGAGTCAGGCTTGCACCTTCTATAGCCTTTCCAACTTTTTTTTTGAGACGAGGTCTCACTATGCAGCCCTGGTTGGCCTGTCTTCTTGAGTTCTCATTATTACTCCTTCCCTTCCAAGCAAACTATTAGGCAGACACAAAGGGAAACTGAGGCCAAAAGACGAAAGCAGCCTGCCTAACATTCTGTAGCATTAAAATTTTCTCTTCCAAATTACAGGAAGAAGACCAGCGCTGAGCAAAGAGTAGGCACTCATGAAATCATGAATGAATGAATGTACTCAAGAGAAACTGAACTCATTGCTTCCTGCTTTTTTTTTTTTTTTAAACTTAACCCCCAAATTGTTATACAGTCCACCCTGGACTTCTCAGATCCCCTTATCTGAACCACAAAAGATGAAGGGTCCTGGGTTGCTTCACTGGCACCTAACCCCCAAGGTCACAGACCAGGTGAAAATTCAACATTTCTGGGACACTCTACCTGTCTCAGTAAAAACTACACCCAGTGAGGCGGCCACCAAGGTCAGGACTGGCTGAGGAGCCTTGGCCCCAGCAGGAGGAGAGGGAGGAGAGGAGGCTACAGGCAGGGTTTTGCCAGAGGCCTCTCACCTCCATCTGCATCCTAGCAGTTTCCAACGTGCTGTGAGATTCCTGGAGAACCAGTCTCCCTCTCTTACCCTCCCCCGCTCCCTCCTTCCCCTCCCACCTCCGGCTTCCCCAGACTTGCTCCAAAGCTTTTCTCAGCAGCCAACGAAGCACCTGTCAAAAAGCTGCTTTCTCTTCGCCAGGCAGAATGTCCTTCCTCCAGTAGTCTCCTAGCGACCCTCGGGCTCCCTAACCACCCCTCAATGCCCAAACCACCCCCTTTCAGCCAGGGGAGTCCCCAGGGAAGGCTCATTTCATCTGGCTTGGTCTTTGCCTTCATACTGTCCAGACCCCTCTTTCTAAAGGGGTCGGGGACTCCGCTAGAGCTTAAGGTCAAAACTCTGGGCAGGTGCCACTGGGGCCTAAGTCCTCCACCTGGGGCGGGCTGCGGGCGGCCCGCTTGGCGTCCGCCCTTCTCTGCAGCTCTTAGGGCAGGAGTGCAGCCCAAGAAGGGGTGAGGGTGTGGAGGGGAGCAAACTAAGACCTTCTAAGAGGCACGCAGAGTTCCCCTGCACACCAAGGGCAGGTGCGGCCCAGGCGCGGTGCCGGGTCCCGGTCCGAGCACCCCGGGTCCTACCTGTCCCGCGGGTCGATCCAGCTGGTGGTGCGGTTCCTGTGGTCTATGTAGTAGACCTTGCCGTCGAAGTCGCGCGCCTCCTCCCAACCCTCCGGCAGGGGCAACTCCGGCCGGGGCATCTTCCCGAGCGCGGCCCGCGCTCCCCCATGCAGCTCGCGGCCGCCGCGGGGCTCAGCGGCTCGGGCCGGCCGCTTTGGGTCCAGGCGGTGGCCGAGGCAGCATGATCGGGGGGTGGCGCCCGAGGATCGGGGGCCCTAACGGGGGCCGGCCGGAGTGGCGCCGCTGTCCATGCGGCCCTGCGGCCCCAGCCCCGCGCCACCCGCC
>CABHPR010125946.1:0-11373 GCA_902168415.1 Peromyscus melanophrys | reverse complement strand
AAAAAAAAGGGGGGGGGGTTATTGAAGAGCTAATCTTTCGAGTTTATAATGCTCACAGCACTGTTTGACGCGGTGGCCACTCAAAAGACTCTCGCCCCTCCTGACTTGGGGGAGGGAGGGAGATTCTACCCGTGGTTCCTTTCTGACAACCCAGTCCGTATCTTCACAGAGCTCAGTATGGACACTTAGGCTTGGTGTGTGGGAAGAGGCCTGCTTGTGGCCTCCCGCTTCAAGGGAGGATGGAAGACATCAGTGCTGGGCTCAGGAGTAGGCTGGGGCTGCAGAGAAATGCTGACTAGCTTGTCTTACCTAGTGTCTTGTTTTAGGTCCTGGCCCTAAGCCTGACCCAAGGCCTCCAGCCACCACCACAGCTGAACCACAGCCGACAGCTCCTCCCACACTGTGCCCCACAGTACCTCCCACCGCCTACCCTACACAGGGTCCCACGGTCGGCCCTACTGGCCCCCCTGCAGCTGGCCCTACAGGCCCCCCTACAGCTGGCCCTACAGACCCCCCTACTGCTGGCCCTTCTGAGACCACTACAATGTCTTTGAGCCCGGTAGACAATCCTTGCACTGTGGATATTTTCGACGCTGTTGCTGAGATCCAGGGCTCTTTGTATTTCTTCAAGGACGGGTGAGCAGGAAGGGTGTGTGGGTGAGAGAGGGGGCTCGGGGAGGAACCTGCCTGCGTCTCCCACCCACCTTCCTCCCCAGGCCAAGGCTGAGGGCCCTGCTGTCTCCTTTCTTTCAGTCGGTACTGGAAGTTCCTGAATCGCAGAGGAAGCCCACTGCAGGGCCCCTTTCTTATTGCCCGCACGTGGCCTGCTCTGCCTGCGAAGCTGGACTCAGCCTTTGAGGATCCACTGTCCAAGAAGATTTTCTTCTTTTCTGGTTAGTTTGTGCATCTCTAGCCCGCCTATTCCTCAGTACCCGTCAGCTCAGGACACAGAGACCCAGTGCAACCCCTGAAACTGCCATGCAGAGGGGGTGGGGCTCCCCTCCCGGCAGATGTGATTTGACATTCATGGGAAGGAGGCTATTGAATTTCGGTTGTCCTGACCCTTGAGTGGCATCTGAGACTAGGCCTCTCTGGCTTCTCCCTCCTGGCATTCAAAGAGACAGTGCTCCACCTTTGTGTCCCTTCTCTTCTGTAGGGCGCCAAGTGTGGGTGTACACAGGCGAGTCGGTGCTGGGCCCCAGGCGTCTGGATAAGCTGGGTCTAGGCTCAGGGGTAACCCAGGTCACCGGACTCCTCCCGCGTCACGGCGGGAAGGCCCTGCTGTTCAGCAGGGAGCGTGTGTGGAGGTGAGAGCAACGGCAGCCGCCGGTAGGGGGAGCCCTGGCGCCACTCACCCGCAGCCCGTGGGGGCGGGAGGGGCTCAGAGCTTGTCTGATTTCCTGCAGGTTCGACTTGAAGACGCAGAGGGTGGATCCCCAGAGTGTCACTCGCTTGGATAAGATGTTCCCTGGGGTGCCCTGGAACTCACACGACATCTTCCAGTACCAAGGTGAGGTTTGCTGGTGCTGGCTGGGGAGGGTCCCTTCATGAGATGCCTCCCGCACTTAGTGACTGGCCAGGTTCTCAGTCCTTGAAGACTGAGGGAAACACCCCAAGTTCACACAGTCAAATCTAGGTTCCAGACTGCTTGCATATCTTTCTCTTCTGGGAACTCCAGCACAGAACACAGTTCTCGGAAAGGCTCATTCCTTTATTACTTTATTACTAAAGGAATAATAATCAGTAATCAGTGCAGGGCTGCCACTGGGGATACACCGAGAGGCAAAAAAGTTCTAGCTGTCTTTGGGCAAGTCACTGCCTCTCCTGGGGCCTCAGTTTCCCCATCTGTAAAATAGAGATATTATCTAGAGTTGCATTATGTACTCTCCAATACTCATACTCTATTAGTTGGCAGTTTTAGACTGAGGCTAAAGCCCAAATCAATCATTTTCAGCCATCTCCTTTATACCCCTTCCTCCAACCATACTGATTATCCAATAACCTTTAATATATTCTGTAAGAGTGAGGAGGGATCAGGAGTGGAGTGCAGTGGTCCTGAGGGTGAGCTCAAACCAGTGCTAAGGTGGAAGAAACTAACATGGCCTGACGCTGCCCTGTCTGTACTTCCAAGTTCTCATCTCCTCCCCATAGTCTTTGACATTCTCTGTGCTCCTCCTAGGCTGCTGCTCTTCAAGGTCCTTCCTAGCTTAAGGCCTTTGGGCCGGTTGTTCCCCTATTTGGAAGGCTCCCCACCCACACTGTCACCGTGCTGCCCCCCCATCCTTCAGTGCTAAGGCCACCATTTCAAAGTCTCCGTCTGACCCCCATTATGTATTCACTTCTTTTGATTTCTTCCTATATCTTGAGATCATGTCTATATTTTTCCACTGTATTCCTCAGGCCTCTCACAGTACTTGGCACATAGCTGGTACTCAGTAAATATTTGTTGAATGAATAATGAATGAATGAAAGAATGAATGAATGAGTTTGTCCAGTGAATGGTTGTTGGATGGATTGAACTGAGCATTAAAATACTACCCATTCATTAATCTGCTGATTCATTCATAACCTGTATGTGGAACACCTACTATGCACCGGGCTTGCCACTACTTTGAGTATCAAGGTCTGTGCCCTTCGGCATCTCACAGGCAGGTAGAAGAACTGAAAGTGTCATGTAAAAACCACAGAAAGATACAGGAAGGCCAGGAGGGGTGTGTCTTAGTTAGGGTTCTATTGCTGTGAAGAGACACTATAACCATGGCAACTCTTATAAAGGAGAACATTTAATTGGGATTGGCTTACAGTTCAGAGGCTGTTTAGTCCATTATCATCATGGTGGGAAGCATGGCAGCACACAGACAGACATGGTGCTGGAGAGGTAGCTGAGAGTTCTACATCTGGATCGGCAGGCAGCAGGAAGAGAGGGACACACGCTGGACCTGGCTTGAGCATCTGAAACCTCAAAGCCCACCCCCAGTGACATACTTCCTCCAACAAGGCCACCCCTACTACTAGTGCCACTCCCTGTGAGCGTATGGGGGCCATTTTCATTCGAACCACCACAGGGTGGTTGTAAAAATCTTGTTCTGTGTCTATAAGGGAGTACAGGCCTCAGCTTTTCTGTGTCTCCTTGTTTCCCACAGACAAAGCCTACTTCTGCCATGACCGGTTCTTCTGGCGCGTGAGTTTCCGGGAGGAGGTGAACCAAGTGGACCAGGTGGGCTATGTGACCTACGACCTCCTGCGGTGCCCTGAGAACTAGGGCTCCTCCTCTTCCTCAGCAGTGCAGTGAGCGAGAGACCACCCAGAGGGGAAGCAGCCAGTTTGCGGGATACAGACTGGTGATCTCTTCTAGAGAATGGGAAGGAGTGGAGGCAGGCTGGGCCCTCTCTTCACACCTTCCTTTCGTGTTGGACTGTTTCTAATAAACATTGATTTCCTACCCTTGACTAGCTACTTTAATTAATGGGCTTCTCCTTAGCTGTGTGTGTCCATGCGTATGTGCGTGTGGAGGTCAGAAGAGAACTTCTTAGGGTCGGTTCTGTCCTGTTTTTCTGTGGGATCTGGGGTTGAACTCAGCTTCCCAGGCTTTTGTGGCATGGACTTCATCCGCTGAGCTGCCTCGCTGACTCTAGCCACTTTTATTTATTATGTATGTGGTCACGTTCCCAAGCATGTATTTAACTGATAGAATGCTTACTCTGTGTCAGGCAGAGCTCCAAGCTCGGCATAAATATTAAGGTATTCAGTTACCCCTCCTGGAAGGTATTATGTAACTATTTCTCGTTTACAGCTGAGGACACCACCAAGCTATTCATTCATCCATCAAACATTTATTGAGAGCATCCCTAGGGAGCCAGGCTCTCTACTGGGTGCTGGGCACAGAGGAATTCATTGGATATTGGTCCTTCCTTCAAGGATTGCTCAGTGACTCTCAGTGTCCTGGAAACCTGCTTGAACCAGACCCCAGACTCCACTCTTGAGAATCCAGCTCACTCACAGGGGAAACCCTGTGACTGGCAGCAACAACATCATCGAGCTTGAAGAGTGCAAAGCATGTGTGCTAGAGAGGTGTATGGGAGGGTCCTAGGTATTGTGGCTGAGATAATGTCCTTCAGCCCAGATGACCCCTCAGCTGGAACTGACCCAGGAAGGATGACTGAGTGTCTTCCTGGGGAAGTGGGACAGTCTTTTGCTAAATTAATTAATTACTTTCTTTTAATCTATGAGTGTATGTGTGTGTGTGTTCGTATGCATATATGTGTGCTGATGCCTCAGGAGGCCAGAGGAGGGCGTTGGATCCCCTAGAACTAAAATGGTAGGCAGTAGAGTGCTGCCCCATGCTAGTGCCGGGAGGTGAACTCTGGTCCTCTGGGAGAGCAGCAAGTGCACTTAACTCTGATCCATCTCTCCAGCCAACCATCCTGCCAAGCCATCAACCTGAAAATGGAACAGCACACACAAGGATGGTGGTCACAGAGTTCAAATAGAGAGAAACTAGCAATGAGGATGTGAGTCCACCAAGGAGAGCCCAAGGGTGCCTGTGTGCTGTCAGCGAAAGGTTAGAAAGAGGGGGAAGGTTGGTCAGATGTAATTGTGTTCTGGGGAGTTTAAGGAAGAGTTCAGAGAACTGCCCCTCCAAGCCACCCCTCTGGGAGTGCTCCTCTCCCAGCAGGAGTGCTCCTCTCCCAGCAGGAGTGCTTCTCTCCCAGCACTTTTTCTAGCCTAGGAATGAGCCACTCCCTTCTGCACACAAGCATTCCTTAACACGCCTTGTTCGAAACCTCTCTCCACCCGGTCGGTCTCCCCTGGGGATACTATCCTGATTCTCCCCCTCCCCCAGGCCCACTCACAGTAAAACTTACCCATGGGTGGGTCCTACTCACATCTCCACTTCCTTCTTCCCTTGCTCTCAACAACTGTTCACCACAGGCTCCTCCCTCACAGTGCCACTGAGTCACTTTTGACCCCCCACGTCAGCACAGCGCACACTGCCTATCCTCCATCCACACATGTGATGTGACAGCCGTCTTGCTCTCTCTCCAGAAGCGTTTTTCTCACATTTAGTGTCAGGAACACCTCCCCTCCCGGCTCTTCTCTTCCCTCTCTGTAACCTCTCATGGTAGCATGCTCCAAGGCTCAGTTCTCAGCTTCTCCACTGTGGACACTTACTCCCTCTGACCTCACCAGCTGTCCAACTTTGAATAGCACATCTGTCCAAACTGACATCTCCAGCTGAACCTCTTCCCTGAGCCCTAGACTCAGGCTCGACTGCCCGCTCTTCGTGACCTAACAGGCTTTCCACCTAAGCAGACCCAGCTCCTCCTCCTCCAGGTGCCTCCACCTTCGTGTGATTGTGGACGGACACATTCACACCCAGAGAACAACGTTCATTCCACTGTGGCTATGCAGCAAGCACTTTTACCACTAAGCCACCCCTTTGCCTCCCCAACTATTTAAACAGCTCTGTAAGGTGTGTCGTGTCGTACCCTTTGAGTCTCTTGAATCCTTTTGGTCAATGTCTGCGAGATTTGTGCATATTTTGTAAATAGTAGATGGTCTAATTTTAGCACTATGCCCAATTCCATTGTGTAAATGCCTGACAGTGATCTGTTTTGCTATTGGTAGACATTTGGGTAGATTCAGGTCTGGGATCATTGTGAATAATACTGCTATGCCCATTTTTGGAAGAATCTTGGTGGGAGAGTAGTTGGAAAGATGCTCAGAGGTCAAAGTACTCGGTTGTCTTGCAGAGAACCCAAGTTCAGTTCCCAATACCAACATCTGGTGCCTCACAACTGCCGTGACTCCAGTTCCAGGGGATCCAATATCCTCTTCTGGCCTCCATGGGCACTGTACACACACGCATGTGCATACTCACACACACACACACACACACACACACACACACACACACACACATACACACACACTCATAAATAAAAAATAAAAGGAAAACAGAAGTCTTTGGAGCCATTTTTTTCTGCCCACAAACTGGAGTAAAACTTCTGGGCCGAAGGGCATGTCTATGCCCAGCCTTAAGAGATGTGAGCAAACAGCGCTCCAGAGCGGTTTTGACTGTTTCTACTCCCCTACAGTGCGGTTGCTCTCCGATTCCATGGTTACATCCCATGCCATGTTCCGCTGACTACACTTCTCCAATGTATCTGATGTCTGTGCCTTCTCTAGACTGCCCACCACCAGCTCTTCATGAGGCTCCTGGTATCCACTCCTGACTTCTGCCCGAGTGTGTGTGTGTAGACATGCACATACATGTGTGTGGGTACAGGCAGAGGCCAGAGGCCAACTCTGGCACTCTTCATCTCGATTTAAAAACGTATTGTATTTGTTTACTTTGTGTTATGTGTGTGTCTACGAGCACCCACGTGCTGACAGCACTTGTGTGGAGGTCAAATGAGCACTTACAGGAGCGGGTTCTTTCCCTAATCTACAGGGGTCGGGGATCAAACTCATGTAGTCCGACTTGCTGGCAAGCGCCTTTACCTGATGAACTGTCTTGCTACCCTCAGTCCCATCTTGGTTTTTGAGACAGGGTCTCTCTCTTTCTCTCTGAGGCTTGGCTGGGCTGGCTGCCACTGAGCCCCAGGGACCCTCATGTTTCTGCCTCGTCAGCCAGGTGATTACAGGCACTGTACCCCCCATGTACACTTAACTGACTGAGTAATCTTCCCATGCCTTTAGTCCGGCTGTCAGAGCCATTGATCTTGTTTAAATATAAATTAGATGACACTATCCTGCTGCACCAAAACTTCCAGCGGCTTCCCTTTTGGATTAGAAAATAATTCAGGCTCCTCCTCAAAAATTTTGTCTTTGGTTTCTATTGCTGTGATAGAATACTCTGACCAAAGTAAAGTAGGTTTTCGTTTTCTTGTTTTTTAAATTTCAGCCTACATGTCCATTACAATCCATCACTACGGAAAGTCAGGGCAGGAACCTGGAGGCAGGAGCTGAAGCAGAAGCCATGAGGAACACTGCTTCCTGGCTCGCTCCTCGTGGCTTGCTCAGCCTGCTTTCTTACAGCACCCAGGACCACCAGCCCAGGGTGGCACCGTTCACAGCAATCATTAATCAAGGGAACGTGGCACGGGCTTGTCTACAGACCAGTCTGGTAGAGACATTTTCTCAGTCGAGGTCCCTCTTCTAAGATGACTAGCTTGTGCCAAGTTGATATAAAACTAGCCAGCACAGACTTGCTGCTTGCTCTCCTTCTCACCTCCTGTCATTCATTCACTTTGATGCAGACACAGTGTGCATCTTGCTCTTTCTTGAACAGTCCAGGCCCCTTCTTGCCCCAGGGCCTTTTCACTTGCTACTCAAGAATGCCTAGTATTAAACCCAGGGCCCTGTGCGTGCTAGGCAGCATCCGCCCACCGAATCACATCTCTAGACCTATGTACTTGTTGCTGCTTCTTTCTGCCGGAGAATTCTTCCCCGAGATCTCTGCATTGCTGGTTCTCCTTACCAGTGAGGTCTCACTCAGGTGAGACTGATGCTTTCTGGGAGTCCTTCTCAGATCACCCCGTTAGTTCTCCCCAACAATGGCCCTAATTTTCCTTCTTAAGGTATGGCACAGTCTCAGGTGATGATATCTCCCTATTTGCTCACACACTTTCTCTGATGTTCTCCTTAGAACGTAAGCCTCAGGAAGTCAAGAAGACAGTTGATGGTCACTGCTCTATGGGCAGAGGTCTCCATCGCCTAAAACAGGATCACCATCAACTTGTGCTGAGTGGACGAACCCCAGGTGTTCAGGAGACCCCAGCAGAGGTGGAGAAACCCTCCGTGAGAAATGACTCACACCTGGGTGGGCTCCTCAGGTGCTTTTGGTGAAACTGAGAGCCCAGGGTCTTAAGAAGTGGACAGACTGGGGAGGCTGGGCACAGCGGGCACTAGGACCCGGCGCGGCGCGCGGCGGGCGGGGAAGCTCTTGGCGCTTCAGCAGCCTGGCTGCGGCCACTTGTGCGATCCCGTCGCCCCGCGCGCCATGAGCCGCAGGTTCACGGTCACCTCGCTGCCCCCCGCGGCGCCAGCTGTCGCCGCCGACCCTGAGTCTCGCCGGCATTCGGTCGCCGACCCCCGCCGGCTCCCAAGGGAAGACGTCAAAGGTAGAGGCCGCAGGGGGGCGGGGCTGCCGGGGGCGGGGCGAGAGGGCGGGGCCACTGCAGGGCGGGGCGGGGCCTGGGCTGGGCGAGGGGTGCTGCAGGGAGCGGGGAGGAGCGCGGACCAAGGACTTGGGGCGCCCCAGCGGGAAAGGCGAGGGGGCGGGGCCGGACCCTGGTGGGCGGGGCCCCAGGGGAGCAAGTTGGGCCAGGAAGAGAGCTGGGGGTAGGGGCGAGAGAAAAAGGGGAGAGCTGGAGGCGGAGGGGTTGGGTCTGGGTCTGTCTGAATGGGAGTAGGCCCAAGCACTGAGGAGGTGGGGGACATTGAGAAGAGGGAGTAGGAGGGAGAGAGAGAGCGGGGACTATGAGGTTGGGGGGCGGTCCAGAGCTGCGGGGAAGCGGGCCTATGTCGATTTGGGGGGCCAGCTAGAAAGGGTTTTGCCCGGAGGATGAGAATGGGGCCAGGTTGGGTGGGTGGGGTCGCTGAGGCAAGAGCCACGTCAGCGGGTCCTTGATGCTCAGCGAATTCTCCAGTCTTCTGCCTCTTTGTAGAGTCAGGAACGCCTGGGTATCCCCTAAAGGAGACCGCAGACAGGGAAGTTTGAATCCTGGACAGCTAGGTCCAGGAAGGATGCCAGAGGACCCAGTCTCAATGCTCCGGGACTCAGCTCTCTCTGAGGGAGAGCTCCTGAAGGGTTTGGAGGAGGTAGCTCAGCCGGAGTTGGGGGGCCCAGTGCAGTGTGGTCTTGTAATGGAAGTCACGCGCAGCTACAGTGGAGAGGGCGGAAGGATGCTTCTGGCCTTCCGAAACGAAGTGACATCCTGGTTGCAGACAGAATCTCCTCTGCAAGGGATGCTTGCATGGTTCTCCCTCTCCCTAACACTGCGCCCCTCGTGTTTGGACGGAGAGGGGCGAGTGGGCTTGGAGTGGCCCCAGGGCCGAGTGGAGAGAGCCTTCCCTGGACGCTAGGGGTCGCTCATGAGCCGCGGGTGAGCTGGCCTTGCCTGGAGCTAACACAAGCATGGTTCTTAGGGGGATCTTTCAGGAGGCTCCTCAAGGTATGGACAACTCCAGTCTGGACTTCCGCAGGTTCCATTCAGGTGACCCAGCCGCCTCGTGGATGTGGACACTCGGGTTTCTTCTCACTCTCCCTCTTTGCTGTAACTCCTCTTGTTTCTCATTTAAAAAATGGCTTATCAAGCCTCTCAGAACCAACAAACGCAGCAACGCTGAGTCTCGTCACCCTTTTCTCTTCTCATCAAATCCAGTTGTTCCAGTTGGCCACTGACCTCCAAAACTGATCCTGACCCTGTAGCATCTCTCCTCTGCCTGTCACCATCCCTCTGATTCAAGACTGCAACGTTGCTCGCATAGGCAGGACCACATCCTCCTCTCTGGTCTCCCCACCCCCAGCCCAGTCTAACCATCCCACACCTGAGATGCCCACCACTGTAGGATAAAGGCCAAACCCTTTCATCTGTCATCCCCCTTCTTTCCTCATTTGCAACTCATTTGCATCTGGTTATGCTTCTTCCTTTCACCCCCCCCCCCCTTCCACGAGCTAGGAAAACTCCCACTCTTTCAGTAAGCTTTAGCTCACTTCACCTCTTCTGAAATCCTTTTCACTTTCCCTTGCTCCCAGGAAGACGTCGTCACTCCTCTTCAGCCTGCCCACTGGAGCACATTCCCAGTGGATGCTGGTTGAAGCGTCAAAGACAGAGACCATGTCTCTTTATCTTTGTGTTCTGAGTTCTAGACCCAGAGCCTGGCTGTGAGTGATGGGTGCTCATCAGATGAGGGCGTGTGGCCCTAGTCTCCTCCTTTTCCTCCCTCTTTTCTCCTCCTGTTCTTCAGACCTTGGCCTGGGAATAAGATGTTGGGGACTCGTGTCCCAAGGTGATTGCTCAGTCTTTCCATTCACTCTCCCTAACACCGGCACCATTGAAGTAAAACGTAGACTCAGAATTTGATTGTCCAAATGTCCGTGGCAAATGAATGTGAGTATGGACTGTTGTGTGCTTGTAGTTGAGGCTGTGTGTGCACTGATGACCTGTCAAGTACTCAGTGAGTTAGTGCTTATGCATGTCACTGCACTGCCGGTGTGTGTGATGGACGTGTTGGTGTATATATTTCTGTTTTTGACTTTGGGGTGGGCACTTGTATCCATGAATTCACTCAGAGTTCCCCTTTGTCATGATTTGGGTGACTCTTTACCTCTTAAGTCCTCAGATGACCTCAAGTACCTCCTCCTTGAAGGTCACCGAACGGGGTATTAGAGGAGTGCTCCCAGGGGGAACTTAACATCTGGTGTCTTTCCCACAGCTGCTCTTGTGTCAGTCTGCAGAGAAGAGTCAGTCAGTGAGCTGCTCAGAGATGCTCTCCCCACCTCTTGTTCCCAGGCCCGAAGGGAGGGGTGATTGCGTGTGTAAGGTGGGAGAGGCTGTGGGAGACTGACAAGCCACATATGTGTGAGCATCCTGCTTTACTGTGGGCCCAGGCTATAAGGTTTGCCCCTTGATGGTTGCCTGCTCTGTGATCTACGGGGATGAAAAGGGCCAGCAAGAAACTGAGCCTCGAATGTACCATTAACCCTGGACTGCAGCACCCATGCCTCAGTTGCCTCTTTTGGTCCGTAGGAAGGAAGGTTGATGGTATCTCCCTGGATAGAAGTAGACACATTCTTGAATCTCTGAGCCGAGCCCACATCCTTTCACCCACATCCCATGCCTCAGCTGTTCAGGGGGAGGCTGGACAGTGGGAAGGTACCCTGGGGTTGGCCAGGCTCACAGAAATGAGGCTGCCTTCATGGAGGGATAATAAGATAACTTTTGCTAGGAGATGAAGCAAGACCATAAGATGAGCTAAATAGTCTCTGGCCCAAACTCAGTGGTATCACCTTGAACACACTGCTTTCCTTCCCTAGGCCTCAGTTTACCGATCTGTAAAGTAGGAAGGGTCCTTCCTGCCATAAAAAAAACTGAAGATGAGCTTGTGGCAGTAGTCTCACCTGTAATTCCAGGAGGCTGAGGCATCTAGTCTGGACCATGCAGAAAGATCCTTCTTCCAAAACAGACTCAGAGCTCATGTTTCAGTCTCTCTCTCTGTAAATTGGGAAGAATGATGCTGGTGTGTGTGTGTGTGTGTGTGTGTGTGTGTGTATGGTGTATGTGTGTGTATGTGTGTGTGTGTGTATGTGTGTCTATGTGTGTGTGTATGTGTTTGTGTGTGTGTGTATGGTGTATGTGTGTGTAT
>CABHPR010125945.1:13708-41058 GCA_902168415.1 Peromyscus melanophrys | reverse complement strand
TCTCTCTCTCTCTCTCTCTCTCTCTCTCTCTCTCTCTCTCTCTCTCCCTCTGTAGAATTTATATATTAGACTGGATGATCTTTAAAACAAGTTATCACAGAAAGTTTCCAAAAACACTTTATCTAATTAAATTACCTGCTTCTAAATTCTATTTGTGTTATTTTTCCCGTTTATTGAAAATAGATTGCCTTCTGACAATATATGCTGATTATGGTTTCCCCGTTCATCCATATCCTCTCCCTTTCTGATTCTCATTAGGAAAGAAGAAAACAAACTTCTAAAGGATAATAATAAAACACAACAAAGTAAAATATAACAAAAATTATCACACAGGAGTTGGACAAGACAAACCAACAGAAAGAAAAGAGACCAAGAGAAGGCGCACGGATCAGATCCACTAGTTCACGTACTCCGGAATCCCGTTAAAATACTAAAATGGAAGCTGTCATATATAAGCGGGGACATGGTGCAGACCTCTGCATGCCCTGTGAATTCTGTCTGAGTTTCTGTTATTCATATGTACTTTGGTGGTATTGTGTTTAGAAGACCTTGTTTTCTTGGTGTTCTCCATCCCCTCTGGCTCTTACACTCTTTCCAGCTCCCCTTCTGTTGGGTTCCCAGAGATGTGAGGGGAAGGATTTGATGAAAGTATCCCATTTAGAGCTGACTTTTCTAAGGTCTCTCACTTTCTACATAATACCTGGTTGTTGGTCTCTGTATTTGTTCCCTTCTGCTGCAGGAGGAAACTTCTCTGATGATGCCCGAACAAGGGACTGATCTATGAGTAGAGCAGAATGTTATAAGGAGTCATTTTATTACCTCTTTTTCTTTCTTTCTTTTCTCTTTTAGAGTAGTCTTACATGGGTCTACCCTAGGTCTCTGGGGCTATCTAGTTTCAGGTTCTTTGTCACCCAAGCAGTATCAGATATGGGTTCTATCTCATGAAGCGGGTCTTATATCAAACCAGATATTAGTTGGTTACTCCCACAAGGTCTGTGCCATCATTGCCCTAGAATATCTTGCAGGCAGGACACCATTGTAGATCAAAGGGCTTGGGACTGGCTTGGGTTTTATATTTCTCTTCTGATAGTGTGCTGAGTACATTTCTGCACCAAAGATACTAGAACATAGGGGTGAAGGTTCTAAATAGGCACCAGCTCAACTTTTCCATGTTCAATGAGTCCTGTAGGTGTTGTCTTCAGCTGAAAGTTTGTGGAGAGCAACATATTGTCCTGGCAACAATCCAGGTTGCTTGAGGATTCCCATTGGATCCCTTTAACCAACAACTCAATTAGATGTAACTATTCCAGTACTGGAAGCTACATTTGGTGACAAGAGATGGCCAGCAGGGACATTGTCTCCCTCATTATTTGTCAATTTCGGATTGTCTGCGTGTATGTACGTACTTCTACTGTTTTGGTTTCCGTACTATCCCTCAAGTGGACATAATCTTTGCTGTCTTTCCTTTTATTCCCTTCCTCATCTCCTCCCCACCTCCGCCTCTTGCCTCTCGTTTGATTCCTGTTTCAGCCCCCCTCATCCACCTGTAACAATCCCTTCTACTTCTCTTTCCTAAAGAGTTCTATCTCTACCCTCTTCCCCCTTACTCTACACCTACCCTCTTAGGTTCTATGAATGGTAGCTTGGTTATCTTTGATTTAACAGTTAATATCTGCATATAAGCAAATACATATTGTATTTGTCTTTCTGGGTCTGGAGTGCCTCATTATGGATTTTTTTTTCTAGTTTCATTCATTTGCCTGCAAATTTCATGATGTCAGTTTTTCTAAACGGGTGAGTAAGACTCCAAAGTCTTTTCTTTACACATTCTTCTCTTGGGTGACATCTAGTTTGTTTCCAATTTCTGTCCATAGAATAGAGCAACAATGAACATGTTTGAGTGTCTTTGTGCTTAATTGTATTTCTTATCAAAATGAAGTACTAAGTTAAACAGTTTACCTTCCCTTTGAAACAATACCAAAAGAGACAACATACATGAATTGATGTATTTTAAGATCCCAAACATTATGTAAAAAAGAATAGTCATTCTCAAGGGACTGTCAGGAGTGTTCTCCTTTACCTTGCTTGTTATAACACAAAGATGAGCGTCGGGGACGGCATTTAAGATGGCTGACGTGCTGCCAGCAGAGATTGGAGAAAAGGGAACCCCAGATTGTGGACCATCAACCCTCCGTGTGTTCCCCTCCAGACCTTCTGCTTAGCATGCCTCTAGAGGGCCAAGGCAGAAATACCTACGTCTCCCAAGGTCATGCTTTATGGCGTGCACATGTCATGCCCTCCTCCATATAAATATTTCTTGTAATACTAGTCTTCTTCTATCTGATCTTCATGTTCTGTGTTCCTAGATCAATGGTGATTTCTGTGATGCAAAAAAGGAGTGAAGTCAATTTCACAGAAAATTATACAGAGATGATCACCCAGGCTGGGGTTAAGGCAGTTATGTAGTTCATGGAAAAGAACCTGCAGCCTGGGGAAGCTTTTTAGGCTTGGATAAACTGTACCGAATGTGTGGTCAACTACAGCACATAGTATGATGTATGTCAACACACTGGACTTAAATTAGCCATGATGAATAATTCAGTTTCTGAGGATATTCCAAGGGCATTGTGTAAAACTTGAGACCCAGAGGTATTGGCTGAAGACTGTGGATGGAGTAACATATAGAGGGGATGACAAAATAAAAGTGTGGGAACCTAGAATAGGAGGAAAATAGTGGCCTCACCAAGAAAGGGAGAAGGCAACTTTAATCCAGATATTTTTATTCCTCCTGAAGGAGTGTGGAGATAATGTGACAACTGATGGAATGATTGCTACAAGCTTTATTGGGTTCCTAGATTGAAAAGAGCTGCCAAGACAGGTGAGCTTCCTTTCATAGAAGCTCTATAAATTAGATTAGGTCTTCCTTAGAATTGTTGGATATAGAAGGACAGAACCTGCTGACTTGCAGGGACAGATTTCTTGTCTGAGGTCATTGTGGCCCACCAGTCATGGGGCTTAGTGTTTGCAGAGGGCTGAGGAGGAACTTAGGCAGCTACAGGGGTCTTGAGGTTGGAGCAGACTGTGTGAGAAGGAAATGAGTGTCTGGTACATTGACCACTGTTCTTATTTTTACCTTTTTTTTGCGAAATTGCATGTTGCTAGCCTTTGGGTCAAGTGATCAAAAGATTGTATAATCACTAATAATAAAAATAGATTATGCTTGCTTTGGTGTTAAGTCTGGGATAATTCCTGTGTTTAGTAAAAGATGATGAAGAATACACTGGTGATTTTCTAAGAATAATTTTTGGAATCATGAGAACATTTTGTATTGGGTTATTTCCCCTTTTCTTTCTGTTCCCCCTTTACTTATGATAATAAAAGACTGTGGTCACCAGGGCAAAAGCAGAAGCTAAAGTAAGAGAAGTTAAGAGAAGTTAGAGGTGCTAGAAGAAGCTAAGAGAAGCCAGGGAAGAAAAAGAAACTTAGCAACTGCAGAAACCTGAAGTGACTTGTCATCTTGCATGAACATTGTCTCTGAGTTGTTATTGTGCCACCCAGGTATCCCATCCTTCAGACCCCCCAAACTGCTGAGGCTGGTCCTCGGCAGATGAGGAACACCAGTGCCATATGATGGATTTAGTGATCTGAGGATGGTACTGATGGTACTTACAGGGTAAGGTGTCTAGTCCTCATGGAAAAAATAATTGCAGATGAGAAAGCCATGCACAAAGTGAAATCTAGTGCTCGAGAAACTCCTGTGCAACATTCTGTTGATTACTAATCACATATTCACGTGAAGGGATAGCTGAGGCTCAGAGAACCATCTAGAATAGTTACAGGAGAGGCAACACTCAAATAGCTCCAGGACCAATGCCCAACTCCAACAATCAGACTTCAAAATATCATGGCACCCATGCACCCTGGGTAAGGTAGACTCAGTGTTAGCTTGTGCTTGATAGTGGTGAATTATTTACCCTAACTCTTCTCCAGCCCCACCTAATCGATCTTTACAACATGATGTGAAATTATATAATAATTTCTAGATTGTTTCACCACTTCCAAGAACAAAACCTAAGAATAATTGGAGAAGTACATAAGTATCTGACATTAAATTAAGTGAAATCATGTCTGACATCTTGTAAATATTACTAGACTTGCCAATAACTAAGAATATAACCCTGTTAGGAAAAGGAAAATCAAATAAATTGGATGTGAAACAGAAACAGGTGATGGAATTATTGCAGTATGTTAAAGGTATTATACTTGCATTCAACATGTTCAAAATAACAAGCATGAACATGTAAATCACACACAGAGATCAAACATTAAGATATAAAAACTAATAATGCAGTAGGTAAAATTTACCCAGGCTGGAATTAAAAGCACCTTAAAAAGATGAATTACATTTCTGTATAAAGACGACAGAGGAAGGCTATATATACATGAGATGAGTATAGAGTTAAATAGAACAGAAGGGGAAGAAGAGACATTGTCTTCTTATGTGCTGTCCTAGATGACTGAAGCATATTATCTCATTTGCTTCTCAAGTTAATAATATCTATGTTTGTAAATATAAATAAAAAATAAAATTAAGGTACTCCTTAATTTTGTCCAAAAGACTACCCTCCTTGAGACAATAAAATGTGAGATTTTTGTTTTATTTCAACTCCTCTCAACCATCCCCCTGGAACACAATAGCGATTCCATTTATCTATCTATCTATCTATCTATCTATCTATCTATCTATCTATCTATCTATCTATCTATCTAACTGTCTGTCTGTCTGTCTGTCTGTCTGTCTGTCTGTCTATCTATCTATCTGTCTGTCTGTCTGTCTGTCTGTCTGTCTGTCTATCTATCTATCTATCTATCTATCTATCTATCTGTCTGTCTGTCTGTCTGTCTGTCTGTCTGTCTGTCTATCTGTCTATCTATTTAATTTCCAGCTCATGAGCATTCCTACCATCTGGGAATATTTAGTGCAGAATTGCGCAATTGGTGTCCATAAATACTACCCAGGTTTCTTTGGATAAACTTAGTCTCTCCCTACACCTCTATATAACGGAAACTAAGAAATGTCTCTGCTAGTAGTTGCTTGTTTTCATGGTCTAGGTTTGCTCTAGAATGCCATAGTAAAGTAATTCAGTTCAGTAAGCTGATTCCAAGTTTATTGATCCCGAAAGTGAGATACAAACTAGCAGACAAAATAACGATAAACAATGAAGGAGTAGTTTTACCCATAGTCAATGATAAAAATACTTTTTAAAAATTCAGCGTTACTTAACATGTGGTTTTGCTCAACTGACAGATCTGTGACATTGTACAGAGGAGATCTAAAGAAAATCTTCTCTTTTGCAGCAAGCAAAAACAGCAATATTGCCTGGGGGAAGCAGCTAACCACCATTGTCAAGGCCACTTAGAAATCAGATAAATTGTGGCTGGTACTCTCTCCTCTTTGTTAAATAACGTGAGAATGTCGATGGAGACACGGCCTTCTTTTGTGATGTTAAGCTTTTAAAAATGTCATCTTGAGAAGATGGAACTTAAAATAATGATGTTATAAGAAAATACCCATTACACAAAAAGGAAGAAAGTCTCCAAATAAGGCAGATCTCACATAAATAACATACGTTGAAATGATCCTACTCCTGTAAATTACCAAATGAAAAAAAATTAGGCAAATGTCTGAAAATCTCTGGAATATTTCTTGGCTTGAAGATACATTGTGAAATGTGTATAATTACAAAAAAGAAAAATTATCAAAAGGGAGAAAATGATTTTGTGGCATAATATGACAATTTTTAAATTTCTAATCCCAAAGCAACATACATTAGAATTAAGAAAGGTGAGAGGAGACAACTGAGTAAAGCTCTCTGAGATGGTTTTGCTTTTCTTCTGGTTCCCAGTCTACATATGTATCACTTTCTGTTTTTATCCTTTCTTCTACTCACTATTGTCCTTAACAAAAATCTTATTTTCCAAAAATTATAGAAGAGAATGTCATGGGGAATATTAATAATAGAAGATGATTAATTGGAAAGGAAACAAGACATTCTCTGAATAACTGATAGAATTCTAACAATTCATAAGACATGGCTAATAAAAACTAAAAATGTGTAGTTGAAATAATGTATCTTATAAAAATAAATGTGAATTTAGTTATTTAGTAATTTCTAACAGGTTTTCATGAATCACTATCTTCCTAATGAAATGTTTCTATTGAAAAATTTCTTCCTCTTATACATATGAGTTTTTTAATTCCAATACCGAAACTATGCCACATAAATATATTAACTGAACTTTTATACTTTTTTAGAGTACACTATGTAAGAAAAGATATACTATAAATAAAAAGTGTTTTAGGGATTTTTATCAGGTTTAGCTAAGACATATTGTCTTTTTTGGCTAACAAAGCAGTGTGAATTTAAGTAGTTTCCATTTTTGATATATTGCTTCTACAAAGACAAGTGATTATGGTCCAAATATAAATCAAAAAGCAAGACGACTCATGGGCTAATGATAAACACGTTCCTAAATCCTGTTTGCAAAATTCTTACTAAAATTCTCTTCAGCAAAATTTTACAAAAATCCTACACTTAAACTGTTTTTGAAATAGATAGTATTTTAAATAATTGTTAAAAGATCTTCATAAACATCCCACATTATGCCATTGATTCAAAGAATCTTTGATATCTCAACTCTCATTAAGCAATATCTAGCTTGTATTCTAATAAGAAACCATTAAAATAAGGGACAGTGAAATGACTCCGTGTATAAAGGTACTTGCAACAAAGCCAGAATATCTGCATTTTCAATCTACAGAACTCATATGGTGTTAGGAGAGAACTAGCTCTAGTAAGTTATCCTCTAACCTCTATGTATGGCATGGAAATTTGTCTGTCTCTCATTCTCTATCATTCTAAAGGAGTAATTTAAGAACAAACAATTTTTAAGGGAATTCAGAAGTCAAGAAAACAGGAATACAGAAATCATTAAAACTAATCTAATACTGTTGCACCCTGTGCCAGAATATCAGACTTCAATTGGTGCTTATGACATTCCTTTTTGAGTCACCAAACTGGAAGATTTCTTTGTGAAAATTGTGAGTAGAGATCCACATCTGTTAACATCAGAGGTCGGTTCACTTTTTAACTCTCAAAAGTATGTTGGAAAGCAAACACGCACAGTGTCTTAAATGGTCATACAGTAACACTGTAAAACCACCAAATATCTTTGCATTACTGCATTGACCACCTTTCAAAAATCCTCCCCATCATGAAGACAGAAGTAGCCAGAGAGGAATCTCGGGTTGTTGAGTGATATGGCAGTTCTTCACTAGCCATCCTTGTTATTCCTATTTATCAAGAATCCTACATTACAAGGTGTTGTGTACCTATTTCCATTGGATTTAAACATTTCCTTATGGAAGAAAAGGAAGGTTCAGAGGTTGCTAAAAATTCATAAGAATCTTACAAGTTTCAGGGGACTTGTGAAGGTTACAAACTTCCCGAGGTCCTTCCCTCAGGTTGTATATGAATGCGTAAATAATTTCCATAGGAGAGGGGACTCTTTGGTGGAGTAGTGCCTTCCAGCTGTGCAGGGAATTCTCGCGATGCAGCTTTCATGAATCAGCATCAGTGATGGGATTAGAATTTTGCATCAATGCAGCTACTTTAGAGTCTTCTGTGCTTTTATAAGTATTCAGCCATTCTCCTATAAGTAACTACAATAAACCCACAGGAAGTCTGTAAATCAATAAATACAGGTAAGGTTGATGTGCTGAATAAGGCTGGAGAAGGCATAACCTGCTTAGGCAATTCTTAATATGTCTGGAGAGACAACTTTGGTCCTAATTGTTGTTTTATCTCTTAAATCTATATGTAGGCCATTCTCTGGATTTCAGCCTCTAATTGCAACTCCCATTCAACATTTTTCAGGCATGGATATGTTTGTACAAATAAAAGATATTACAATGCTTTGAAAATACTCTGTATTCAAAAACGGCCAAAACAAGAATGTAATAAAAACTCTTCAATACCACTTGAGTGATAATCATTTTTATTTCATTTACTTTTACTTACTTTTCATGATGTATTTGTCTATCTATGTGTTTATTTATTTGTGAAGAAGGCCATGCATGCCGTGGTATATATGTGTAAGTCAGAGGAAAACTTGCAGGGAATCAGTTCTCCTCAGGTCACCAGGCTTGGCAGGAAGTGCCTTTACCTGCTGAACCATCATACTGCCTCTCCCCAAAGAGTATTTTTTATTTTATTTATCTGTTATCAGTACTAGGGATTGAATTGAACCCATGGACTTGTGCTTGCAAGAACTCTATCATTGAGCCAAACTCAGCTCCCTTCTACTTGACCTTAAACATCCTTAATTATCCTTGACTTCTTTAATCAAAAGTCATGTCTCATAAAGCTGCCTCCACCTCAAAAGTCCTAGCCATAACTGCTTGTTCCCAAACTACCCACATAGCTTCTTGTTCAACATCAAATAATTTCCATAACACTTTGTGAGATTTGGTAGTTTTCTAAATTGACATGGGACTCAGAAATGCACTTATTTTGCTATAACCAGTTAGTTGATCACAAAGGCTATAACTCTGAAACATCGAGATGATAGACCCACAAGGAAATTTACAGAAGTAGGGGACCCAGAACTTTCTTTCCCTTGCTGGAAGAGCCACCTTCCTAGTACCTTACATGTCCACAACCCTAGAAATTCAGAAATCTTACTGTTTGGGTGGTTTCTGTTTATTCCTGCTTTACTCAACTTTGAGCCCCACTAGCTTTCATGAAAGACAACATGATTGGACTGAAAGTCTCAACCCTCTAACTTTAAGATTATCTATCCTTTAGGGAGTAGAGCAGTCCTTAGTGGCGTTACATTAGGATCTTTCTATCCTTTGCTCTTCCCTAAGGTCAATTCCCCTCTGTAGCCCCTTTTTAAGGCTTAAGTCTCCCTTCTTTTGCCTAACATCCTGCACTGTAAAGAGTAGCCTTTAGATGTGGACATGATGTTCTATTGAATATTAACTACCAAATAAGATTAAGAATTTCTGGCAACATTTTTACCTCTTCTTTCATCTTTTATACTATTGATCAACTACACCAAAGCATGAAAGTTTCTATCAGATTTACCTGACAGAAAAGCAATGTGTCTATTCCAAAAGTGACAGGGAATAACATGAAGATGTTGGGGCTGATTATGACATTACCATCAAGAAAAAAATGCTCTGGGTAGAAGATCAGGTGGGCAAGACAACCTTGAGCTACCGCTCTCATTTCACTCTCTTCAGGAATCTTTTGTACCCGGAGTTCCCAAGAGGGAGTTTAAGGATCAGCTATGTGACGAGATATTTCAGCTGTTTTGTAAAATGTGTCATGATTTATCTGATTCTCTCTCATTTCCTCTCTTAGGTAAGTATTTTCTGTGTTCAAATTCTACTCTATTGGTCTTTTATTATTTGACCTCTTTCCATTATGCATTTTTTTTACTATTTTAAAAGAGGTTTATTATTAATATGTTCTTTTAAATTCTAGTTTTTAAATTCTCTTTCATCTAATTGGAGAGTGAACAAAAAGTCATAGCTTCTGATATTTATTACGTTAGTTTAAAAATGTCCTATAAATATTTCTCTATTCTAACTACCTATTTATTTCATTTATTTCTTTAACACTTATTGGCTTTTTAAAAAAGTTTATTTTTTGTTGTTGTTGACAAAAGGACTTTATATATCCCTGGCCTCAAACTTGCTATATCAATGAGAATGACCTTGGGTTTTTTATCTTTCTGCCTCTGCCTCCTAAGTCTTGGCATTACCATCATGCTCCACCATGCTTGATATATACAGAGCTAAGAATCCCAGGTCTCCATGCATGCTAGGCAAGCACTCTACTATCTAAAATACATTTTTACAATCACTTTCCCCAAAAATGTTGTATATACTTTCATAATTTAAAGTAATCTGACTAACTTCAGCAACTGGATGGACTAGTACTATCTGTTCTATAGCTTTGATTATTAGTCTAGCTAACCTATTTGTCTAATATGGCTCACAATATTTAGTTTATTGATGAGGAATTTGTTTCAAACCTTTTAGTAGCTGATAATAATTTAACGTTTATAAAGAATTTGTTCTTCCTCTAACTGACATAAAAATGTGAATGGTGCCCTTTTGTTAAAGAAATGGAGTCACCCAAAGACAACTAAGGAATGCTGAGAGTGGAAAAGTAATTTTTCCCAAGGGAAAGGATCCTCGATTGGTTATTCAATACCAAGTGGTGAAGCCTGAAATTACATGTATCATGTGCTTGCAAACAAGCAACACTGAAAAAAAATGCAGGAAGGTGTATTTACATCTTAGTGTGTGTGTGTGTGTGTGTGTGTGTGTGTGTGTGTGTGTGTGTGTGTGTGTAACAGTGATAGTAAAAGAAAAGGAGGCCAGGGATATGAGAGGGGTCAGGGGTAAAGAGGGGACACATGAGAGGGATGGGAGGAAGGAAAGGAGATAAACAATATAATTTTAATAAAAAAATGAAGTCACCTTTGTCAAATGAGGACATGCTCATTTTTAACACAACTCAAACACTGTCAGTTTCCCTGGTTGATTCCTACAGCATAGCATTCTATGTCTTTCAATGAACAACAACCTTGTTCTTCCCATCTAAAATACAGAAGAAAAATATAATTATCTTCTCTACATTTTTAACTTGGTTTTGGATGAGGAGCCTTCACATCTCAGAATATATAATACCTGAGGAAAGGATTTGCATGTATTTCTTTCCACATCCAGTTGTGTCTTGCTCACCATCTATTAGTACTGAGCTCTCTTCCATTGGAGTATTCTGATCTACAGAAGCAGTCTTCCAAACAGTTCAAGCCAATCAACCTTCTTCCGTATCCAGAGGGCCTAGTCCAGTCCCATGGGGGCTTCACAGCCACCAGTCCACAGTTCATGGGCTTCTGCTAGTGTGGCACCCAGGCAGGGGGATCAGGATCTGTCCCTGGTCTGTGGGCATGCTTCTGGAACTCGGTGCCTGTGGTGTGATATCTTGCACAGCCTTGGTGCAGTGGGAAGAGGCTTGGACCTGCCTAGGCTCAGTGTGCTGGGCTTTGATGACTCCCCATGGGAGACCTTGATTTGGGGGATGTAGGGATGTGGGGTGGCTTTGGAAAGAGGGCTGGGGGTGGGAGGAGGGAGGAGCAGGAGTCTGTGGATAGCATGTGGAGTGATTAGAAAATTTCTTAATAAAGAAAAAAAAAGAAGCAGTTTTCTCTGAATGTTTATCTAAGGATTAGGACAATGTTCTCATATTGGAAGAATTGTAGAATTTGAATTCAATGAAAATAAGTGTTCTCATTAAGCCAAAAACTATTGTATCTGTGGACCATCTCTACTTTAAAACTAAGGATTATTGACAAAAGCATGCATATTTGAAATTTCTGAGCTTCTGTGACTCAAGTCTTTGTCATTTTACTCCTAATCAGACTTGAAAACCAAAGAAGAGCCCAGTTCATGCTTGGATGCATTGATCTTTTTTACCTTTCACTTAAGACAAGATCATAATTCATAAGGCTTCTCCATTATCATTCACATGGAGGAGACTGGGCCAGCCATGCAGAATGTAAGAAGGGTTCTGAAAATGTGAAACTTCTGTGAAGAAATATGTGTTCTGATACAACAGTCTGAAGAGCAGCAAGACTTGAGATTAATTCCAAACTCTGTACTATACCAGAAGATAATGGAAATATAGAAAAAAATATTAATTCTTCCCAATACAAGAATGAAAAGGGTATTACTGCAAAGCATAGATAGACAGTGATGAGTCATATATTTAATTGTCTAAGAACATAAAATGGCATGGAAGGTATTCTCAAATGGCACAGTGTTCACTGACTTTGATGGTAATACCGAACTTCGAAGAGAGCACAATGCATTTCATTTAGATTTCACTTAAATGTGTTTTTGATGTTATAATGCATTAACATAATAGTCTCATATTTTAAGTTATGGCTTCAGGTCATGACTAATTAATCTACAGGGCTTTATTAAACTCCTATGTAACCTAGAAAGGGTTTGTAAAAAGAAAAATGATGTTTTAATGACTATTTTAAGGCAGTTTAGCTTAGAAAGGTATTTGACTTTGAAAGTTTAAAATTAAAATTAAACCATGATTTAAGACTTAAGATCATTCATTTGTTTTGAGAAACAATGGAGACAAATTGGCAAAAGGCTTATTTATATACAAAAAGAAATTGTTTAGTTATATTTTTTCTTCAGGTTTGTAATTGTAAACAAGTCAGAGGGCTTTTTGTCGTTTTCTTTTTTTCATGACATTCTATTTTTTCAAAAGAGATTTAATTTTTAATGCACATGAGTGTTTTGCCTGCATGTACATATCTGTACCATATGCATATTTGGTGTGCACAGATACCAGTACAGTACATCAGGTTTCTTGGAAATGGAGCTGCAGAAGGATGTGAGCTGCCATGTGGGTAATGGAGACTGAGCTTTAGTTCTCTACATGAACAGCAAGTGCTCTTACCTGCTGGACCATCTCTCCCTCCCATCACATATAGATATTGTTACCTAGAAAAAAGTTCATGTCTCTTACAGCTAATGAATATTGCAGTGGTTCTCAACCTTTCTAATAATGTGACTCTTTAATACAGTTCCTCATGCAGTGATCCTCAACCATAAAATTGTTTTCATTGCTACTTTATAACTGTAATTTTTCTATTGTTGTTAATAGTAATATAAATATCTGATATGCAGAATATTTGATACGTGATCACTATGAAAGTGTCATTGGACCCCCAAAAGGGTTATGACACACAGACTGAGAACTGCTTTAATATGGCATTACTGAGCTATAGAAATTAAATAAATATAAACAAATAATTTCAAGTTATAATATACTCAAGCATTTGTATTAATATATGTAAAGCCAACATATACATTTTCAACTCTCCATGATAACTATGACAGATAATTTTCAAAGAGATTAAAAGCATACACCACAAGTCCACATTCCCAAACAATGTCAAATACCAGGATAATTTAATAGACTTTACAACAGAAATTGAGCAGTAAACAATTAAATGGGTGGACAGCTTGCCACTTCTGGAATAATGTTCATTGAATTTATTCACTTGTTCAATGGTTTTCAAATATCAAATAATAAATCATGAACAATTTTAACATCTCTGCACTTCAGATTTTTATTCTAACTTATCTTTTATGGGCTATAATTAAATTTAGTCAAGATGAATTTAAAACTCATTATGAGTTACATACCTATTAATATACAAGTTTGCAGTCAACAAACTGAGACCCGAGAACAAAATGAGTCTGACATAACAGTCCTGTGATGCAGGATCTAATGATGGATTTATGTGCTTTCAGCATTTGGAGAGAATTAAAAGAATTGCAGTTTGTGAGATATGAAACTGCCATGAAAAGTAAATTTAATAATGTTTCATTGGATCTTAATTGTATCAGAAATTGTGAATTGTGTAAGAATATACCTTAGTATTGATTACATGTTGGCATAATCACATTTTAGATTTATTGATCTAAGTAAAGGAGATTGTGAAAATTAATTTTCGTATATCTTGCATTGCGTCATTGTAACACTGAGTATTACACATGTATCTCACATTGTATTTCCATTAGCTCTTTTTGATGATTAGTAGACCTAATGATCTACCAGAAAAGTGTGAGTTTCTTGACTCCTTTAGTAGGACAAACTGTTCAATGCAATGGAATAATTTAAAAATCTCATGAAAGAGTGTAGTTACTCACACCAACGGCAGTGGAGAATATGACAAAATGACTAATGGTGGTATCCGAAATGGAAGACTTACCTAATTCAACGTCTTACAGTTCCCCCTCCTCCCAATTTCTTCTTGCTGAAGCATTGATGACACTGAAGATTCAGTGATTTGGGAAATGCTGATCACGTGGCTTTCAATAACTTGTGCTTAGCAGCCGTCCAAACAATTGGTTATACTGTTGTCCTTTGAAATACAGAACATTTATATGATAGAGATTTGTTTTCAAAACCAAAATCTGGATATGCAACTATTATAAGATTTTGCTCAAGTAAAAAAAAAAATATCTATTATTATTCTCTGTTCACTAAGATTCTCCACACACATATTGGCCTTTGGATAACTTTTAAAGAACCGTACAAGAAAATACTGAAGGGTAAACGTGAATACAGATTTATACCAGGGTATGAGTATGTGTGAGTCTTTCAGTTAGTGGCTTATTTTCATAAAATTGTTGGCCTTCTTCTTTTCCTTGCACAACCAAACACAGTACTGTCTTCATGAGAATGGTCCTTAAGTTGCGTTCTGAATAGATAAGTGGTGAATTATCATTATTAACTTGATAGGAAAGTAAGCATCAAGGAGATTAATAAACCAAGTTTCTGGGAATGTTTTCTTTTTTATTTTATTTTATTTTTATTTTCAAATACCATTCAGTTCTACATATCAGCCACGGATTCCCCTGTTCTCCCCCCTCCTGCCCCCCTCCCCTTCCCCCAGTCCACTCCCCATTCCGACCTCCTCCAGGGCAAAGCCTCCCTGAGGACTGGGATCAACCTGGTAGACTCAGTCCAGGCAGGGCCAGTCCCCTCCTCCCAGGCCAAGCCAAGCCACCTTGCATAAGCCCCAGGTTTCAAACAGCCAGCTCATGCAATGAGCACAAGACCCAGTCCCACTGTCTGGATGCCTCCCAAACAGATCAAGCCAATCAACTGTCTCACCCATTCAGAGGGCCTGATCCAGTTGGGGGCCCCTCAGCCATTGGCCACCGGGCAGGTTCCCTTATAGCCCTACTGGGAAGGCTCCCCTTCTCCAAGACCCCCGGCAGACCCTGCAATCTCCACGCCCTGCCCCCATCCGCCTGAGACTCCAGCCACTTCCTGAGACTTAGAGACCGCCCCCAGCTCCCATCTTGCCCCGGACTTCCCTTCTGGACAAGAGCTCCCATCCTGCCCTGGACTTCCCTTCTGGACAACAGGTGAGTGTACAGGCTCAGCCTAGATCCCATCCCTGGGCACCAGCCACTCTGGGGAAGACCTGCCCAACTGGGCCCCAGGTCCTGGCCACCAGGCAGGTTCCCTTCTAGCCCTACCGGGAAGGCTCCCCTTTTCCAAGACCCCTGGCAGACCCTGCAATCTCCACGCCCTGTCCCCACGCCCATCTGCCTGAGACCCCAGCCACTTCCTGAGACTTAGAGACCGCCCCCCAGCTCCCATCCTGCCCCTGACTTCCCTTCTGGACAAGAGCTCCCATCTTGCCCCAAACTTCTTATCTGGACAAGAGCTCCCATCCTGCCCCGGAGTTCCCATTTGGACAAGAGAGCTCCCATCTGGACAAGAGAGAGAGAGACTTCCTGAATCTGTCAGCTCTGTCTGGACCAAGTGCGCTGATAAGACCAAGAAGGAACCACAAGGAGATGGGCAGATGTCAAGGCAGAAGTACATACAACAAAATAAAGAGTAATACAGCATCACCAGAACTTGCCCTCCTCCAACATCTAGACCTGAACATCAAAAATTGGAAGAAGCAGAAGAAAACAGTCTTATGAATAACATCATGAAGAATGTTTTCTAAGTAGGCTACCAAAGAAGTTTAACTGAAGGGGGAAGACAGATTGAATGGGGTGGAACAGTACCAGGGACTGGGACCTCATGGGAGAAAAGTAACACCCCCTAGCACAGATCAGCACATACGCCCCTGCCACCCTTACACTCTCTGCTTCCTGTTTACCATGGTTAAGGCACTCTGCCCTTTCATACACTCTCCCTGCCATGATGGCTTGGAACCTCCTGACAGAGAGCTGTGACCCAATGTAAGTATTTCCCCTCTTGAAATGTTTTGTGCAGGTATTTTTGTTATGATACACAAATAAGAAAGCTTTTTCTAACTTGTGAACTCACTCCATCCAGTTTTTGACTGACTTGAAACATAATTGTGAAAATTGATAATTTTGTGCAGTTCAATATCATCAATTAAAGAGATATTGGTAACGGGTATAACAGGCACTTTGGCTGGGATTTTGAAATCAGTATCTATTTTTCATTCTTTAATAATTTATATCAGGCTAAAACTGTCACTAAATGAAATACAGTATAAAAATAAAGCCAGATATGGGAAAATAGGTCAATTATGCGAAAGAGAAAGTCAAGCGGACTAGTTGATTATATTATGAAAGTCAGCAAATGGACTGTGATTAATAGTAAGACATTCATATTGTTTTTAATGTATTCCTTTCTCAATCATAGAGATGACATTGCAGAAACACACAAATTCTACCATCTCAGAACAAAAACTTGGGATATAAATTCATCCAGAAGCCGGGCGGTGGTGGTGCACACCTTTAATCCCAGCACTCGGGAGGCAGAGCCAGGTGGATCTCTGTGAGTTCAAGGCCAGCCTGGGCTACCAAGTGAGTTTCCAGGAAAAAGCACAAAGCTACACAGAGAAACCCTGTCTCGAAAAACCAAAAAAAAAAAAAAAATTCATCCAGCATCCACTGAGCATGCTTTAACAATTACTCTAGAATCTGAATATAAATTGATAGTTTAAGTCCTAATTCACAGTTCATTTGGGAAGAAAAGCCAGTGAGCGATCACAGTTGTTACAAAATTAGAGAAAAATGTATCGTTTTATTACACGATGAAAGTTTAAGATGATATTACTTGTGTTGCCATGCCCATTGGTACATATGAGCTGACCACAGATGATAGGTCAAAAAGGCTAAATTATTATACTGGGAATGTAGATGATACAGTATCAAAGGAACAATAAGAGACATTATACTACAAATTGTAATTGTCTTATACATAAATTTTAATTTGATGTTTTTCTTTTTCTTTTTTTGTGATGAATGGTTGCATAGCCAAAAAATAAATAATGCAACTTAAGAATTCATAAAACCAAATACAAGTAAACAATGTGTATGTGTGGAAACAATTTATAGAACAGTTGCACCTTAATATGTGCATATGGAATGGTATTAGAAGCAGTAAGGTAAAAGGTAAACATGGTTAGAAAACATCAAAATGACCAAGAGCATGCATTCTCTGTATGACTTTTTCAGGTCACTGTTCAAGTTTACTGATCAAGATTTCTAAAACTACTGAGAGTCCAAAAAAATCATTAACAACTTGATCTGGAGACAAGTGAGCTTGTACTTGGATGGATTCTTTATTCTATGTATGCTGAAGCCTCCCTGCAATGCAATATTCTGAATGCTTATAGTTTTATAACAAGCATATAGACATTACTGTCCAAGTTATTTCTTAACATCATCTAAAATGCTCCAGATCATCTTTGTTGAAATTGAATGACTTTATCAGCTCTTTCCCTTGAGTAGTTCAGAGAGAGAGAGAAAAAAAAGACAAAACAATTTGGGGAAAATATCTAATCTCTCTTCTATAGTCATAAATGGAATGAAGCCAAAAAACTTTCAGGCTGATGGTATTTGATGTTAAACTGTGGCAAAAGCCTAAAAAACAGTATTTTACTCTCAGAAACCCCCCTGAAGGATTGTGAGACCTACTTCTGATCATCTGATACTCTATCAAAATGCGACCTACTTCTGATCAAATGCTACTCTATCAAAATGCACAGTTCTTCAATGTCTTCTTTTTGAAAAGTTCTAAAAGTTTTCAATGAAAATTATAGGTATATTAGACATTAAAATATTATAGGGTTCTTCATTTCACAATTAATCAAAATGAGACATATCTTTATGAATATTTTTCCCTCTTTAAAATATTTAAAATTAGAAAGTTTAGAATAACTTCTGAAATAGTAACCTGAAATACTTTTAAACTTGTGAAGTCTGTCTAAAAGACTGAATGGGTAGTTATTGATTTCAACAAGGAAATTTAGTGACCTTTATAAAATAGAAAAAATCTCATGTCTGTTAAATAATGGACATAATTATAGTATTATAAGTCAAATGCCATTTTAAGGTAATATCACTCCCTCCCAACTTTCAGGAGATAATGCCAAAGCTTGTTCCATTTATTACTGGATGCACAATTCAGATTCTTGAAATGTTTTCTTTTGAAAGTTAAATAAACAATTACGGCTGGTTTTCTGACTTATTCGTTCTAAATACAGATGAATTGTGTCTTAATATTTTGTCTTTGACTACCAGTTTGGATGACATGTTTTCATTTACCTCTCCCCCAACTTCTGTTATGCCTAACCTTTGGCTACATTATTGCTCAAATCCTTATTATAATGTTACTCTGTGTGTACTTTGTGAAGAATATAAACAGGAGAGATTCGTAGTCCTTTTCTCTCCCAGAGGAAAGCGCTTGTATTTTCTTTTAGCACTCAGATTATTTTGTGTGCCTTCCATTTGTTTCTAACGAAGGGCTCTTATTGTATTCATCTTTCTCCTTAATACTCATTTGAATGCCCAACTCATTGATGTATTGGGTGAATGGAATTGTGGAAGTGAAGTATTTCCCTTTTCATAAAAATTTAATCTCTTTTGCCTATTAAAGAGAATCACTTATTATTTTTCAAAACCGAAAGAGTTTTCTAAAAAGCGGGATTCAATGTAAGCCGTATAGGACTGAGGGGTTCAGGTGAAAAATAAGGGCTATGTCAATTTGCAGCCTGTATATTTAATTCTATAACCATGGCTAACTCTTGTGATTCACAGCATATGGTAGCGATATTAATTTGCTCAACAGAGACTGGTAGGATTGTAGGTAATGTTGATATTCTGCCCATCACCTCAGAGAGTGATTTCTTACCCCCCCCCTTTTTTAACTTCTAAAGTTCTTTTTTACTTTCTGAGAAAAGATACTTAACTTTACACAGTTGGTAGGATGATTTTCTAGGGAAATACTTATAAAAATACTTTGTTAATTGAGAATCACATGATTACTAATTATAAGAACTATAAAAATATGCTTATGAACGGGCAGTGGTGGCGCACGCCTTTAATCCCAGCACTCGGGAGGCAGAGCCAGGCGGATCTCTGTGAGTTCGAGGCCAACCTGGTCTACAGAGCAAGATCCAGGACAGGCACCAAAACTACACAGAGAAACCCTGCCTTGAAAATAAAAAAAACAAAAAAACAAAAACAAAAACAAAAAAAAAATCACAACGTTTGGGTTGGGGATTTAACTCAGTGGTAGAGCACTTGCCTAGCAACAAAAACAAAAACAAACAAACAAACAAACAAAAAACCAAAAAAAATGCTTATGTACTTAATGCCACCAAATATAAACTTTGAGAAATATTTTCCATTTTCTCATTCAATGTCACCCCTTTACCCAGCATTTTAATGGTATGTAATCCAAAGCTATACTTTTTCGTTATTTTGTATTTACAAATTTCTTTAGTTTTCCTATTTTCTCAAATTCTTGACTTAAATACTTTTTTTAACCTTTTGATAATTTTTTTTACCAGAAATTGAAAATGAAAATGAAATTTTCATTTTATTATTGATAATAAAATTTCCCTATAAATGTTGTTGTAGTTATGTGTCACAATTTTGTACAACCTTTGAAAACCGCTGTTTTATGTACTTTATCACTTTTCCTGTTATTTTCTTGTTTACATAATAAATATCTAATCCTAATATTTTAGTTTCCAAGTTATGGAAGTTTAAATTTTTTTAGCTTTCTTTTTATTTATCTTTCAGTCTTTTTTTTTTTTTTTTTTTTGAGACAGGGTTTCTCTGAGTAGCTTTGCACCTTTCCTGGAACTCACTCTGTAGCCCAGACTGGCCACGAACTCACAGAGATCTGCCTGGCTCTGCCTCCAGAGTGCTGGGATTAAAGGCATGGGCCATTACCGCTTGGCATCTTTGTGTCTTTCACATCATGCATTTCAATCCCATTCATCTCCCGACCATGTGTATCTGCCTTCTTCCCTTACATCCCCCAATAAAATTTAAGAGAGAAAATTAAAAAGAAAAGAAGGAGGGTGGGTGGGGGGCGGGAATCTCATCATGGAAGCTGCAGTGTGACACAGTAAGTCATGCCGTAAACCCTTTTGTCCATGTATCTTAGTCATTGGTCTGGTTTGAGGCCTTTTGTTTCTGCTACACTATTGAAACTGGGCCCTCACTGGAACTGCTCTTGGTTATCCTGCTTTTGCCCTGTGTTGTGGAGATCCTGCAGCTTTGGGTCTGCAGGACTGATCCCTTTACCTACTCTAGGTGATCACAGATGGGGTGGATATTGGGGTGGGCCAACACATAATCCTGGTTCTGGACCTGGGTAGTTGCAACATTGGTCAGCCTGTCAGCTCTCCCTTGTCCTCATCACCAAGGAAACTTGCATTGCCTTGGCGAGTTCACCCTTTGCAGCAATGTGGGGTGGGGTGGGGGGCAGAGCCAGTTCTGCTTTCATGTCCTCAGGGTCAGATCTTCCACACCTACACCTTTAGGTCCATCTATACTGTGTTGCCTAGGTGTGGCACGGAGACCATTCTCCAAAGTACTTCAGTAGATGAGGAGCAGGGACAGCTTGCCTACCTTTTTTACCTCACGGCAAGCTCTCCTACCTGACTCAGGTATTGATGGGTATCGGGGGAGTGGGGGTTCCTCTCTCCCCAGCCCATGCTGCCACATGACAGAAGAGTAACAGGAACAGCTCTCCCACTCTCCCATGTTAACAACTTCGGGGCTTCCTCACCTACATCCCTACCAACAGGATTGGCTCTATCGTGCTGCACAGCTGAGGTGCAGGGCCTTCTCTCCGTAGTGTTGCCGCTAGTGCCAGGCAGGGACATCTCTAACTCCCTTCTGACCTCAGGGCCAACTTTCCCACCTGCCTCAGGTGTTGATGGTCTTGATGGGGAGAGAGCATCTCTCCCCCATGAAGTTTTAATATTTTTACAAGTTATTCATTTCCAGCTTTCCTGAATTTCAATGATACCATAAGACAATTTTCATTCTTGACATACACTTTGCCTCAGTTTTGGGAATGATCGAAACAAGTATGTGGTCTTGGTATGCTGAGTTCAGAGTTTGTATCATCTTATTTATATCCTTGCTTTTCTAATTTGCGGTTTGTTGTCATGACCTGTCAATTTCAGAGGGAATACATTAAACACTGCATCTAGATTTGCTGACTTACCTTTTTATACCTATTTCAGTCAGTTGCAGTCAATATATTTAGAGCCATTAACACACAATCTCATTTTTTTGTTTGCTACTCTCAGTCTCTTGAAAAGAGAAACTGTCTGTCATTGTAACATTCAAAATGAGAAACACAAAGACTAGATATAGTAGAATCTCAAGTTATTTTTGATGAGTTTAAGGAAGTTGATATTTAAGCAAATTTAATTTTAAAATTTCTCCTATGGTTCTTTTCACAATTTGATGCATGCACACACATTGCCTGATATCTCATACTAGGATAAATACATGACAGTTGAGGCAATGTGGGAACTGGATGAAAACTAACTGCAAGGTTTAACTTGTAGATAATTTTCATGACCTAACAAATCATAAGACCAGAACAGAAAGATGGTTCACCAGTTAAGAGCACTTACTGCTTTTCCAGAGAAATGGAGTTTGGCAGCTCACAACCTTCTGTAACTCCTGCTCCCAGGGATCCAGTGCCCTCTTCTGGCTTCTGAATACACAGACACACATGAGTCACATACTCACGTAGACACAAACCAAAACCACATAAATAAAAATAAAATAAATCTTTTTTAGTAAATTAAAAATAAGTTGTTGACTTGGTGTTATTTTCATATCTAAAATAAATGAGATAAACAATATATTAGGAAATATTCCAGAGTCTGATTCTAGTAATTCCATAACAAATTAAAATTTTGAGTTTTCTGTTTTAATCAATACAATTAGTATAACAGTGAGAAATAAATACTACTGTACCACTTTACATAAGGTACATTTAGACAAATCAAGCACAGAGTCTATTAAGCATGCCATATCATCAATAGTGCTTGTTTTAGGCATGATTCTCTAGAAGCTCCCTGAAAACTCATTGGTCTCATGTCCATGTTGGAAAGCTGATGGAGTTGGAATCTGATATCCATGGAAATTAGCATTTACAGGAATAAGGGTACCCACTCAGAAAGAAACAGAAGCAGGTATTACACATTCCTTTTCCTTGAACCTTTCAATATCTGGGCTGGTGATCAGAAGGTGCCATCAATAATTGGGGTTAGTTTTTTATCCCCAGGTAGTCTTTGTAAGAAACCTCCTCTCAGACACATCTCTTTTTCAAATTTTTCCAATAACCCCTTGAGCTCAATTACTGCTGTTCATGTGCACATGACGTAGGGAAATCCACTAAGAATAGAAACCCACCAATAGCCATGTGCCTAGAGGTTAGTGACTCTCCCTCCTTCCACAACCATACTAATAGCTCCTCTGCTAGAGACTGTAGATGTAACCAGCTGCCTTATTAAATAAGAGACACAGAGCCAATGTAAAGATGAAAGCCAAAGAGGTCAGAGCTAAGAGTCTTACCCGCTTTCCACCAGCTAGCCTCTCCCGCCAAGAGACCTCTCCGAAAAGGGAACTACTCCCTGTGCGTTCGCCTTTAAAATAAGAGTTCTGTTCTTCCTTCTCATTGGTTGTAAACCCAACTACGTGACTGCCTCGTCACTGCCTCTCTACACAGACCTCCAAGTCTTCTATGGTTGGTATTGAGATTAAGGGCGTGTGTCTCCAATGCTGGCTGTATCTTTGAACACACAGAGATCTACCTAGCTCTGCCTGCCGAGTGCTAGGATTAAAGGCGTGCACCACCACCGCCCTGGCTTTCGCTATGGCTTGCTGATAGCTCTGACCCCTAGGCAACTTTATTTATTAACATACAAATAAAATCACATTTCAGTACAAATAGAATACCACTATAAGAGACAGGAATTCAAGTGGAACATCCCCATCCATCCTGGAATTTTGAGTATGAAACCAACTGCTCTGAACTGATGAATGCATCAGCAATGTATTATCCAGGACATCATTTCCTCGTTCTCTCCTCATCTGCAAGCTCTTAATGTTCTTTGGTAAATTGTCCCACACCTTAGATGGGTAGAGGTTGACATACATGATCCCCCCCATAGCTGATATTTGTCAAAATATGGTCTAGTCATGAGTAAACAGAATGACAAAAATAAAAATATATTCACTAATTAAGTGGTTTAAATAAAAATGGACCCCATAAGTTCATAAGGAGTTGTACTATAAGGAGATGTGGTCTTGTTGAAATAGGTGTGGCCTTGTTGGAGGAAGTGTGCTGTGGAATATTAGTTTAAGATATATTCTAATCATTTATACTGTGGAATATTTGTTTAATGATGCAAAAATGTGTTGCATTATTTTGTGTTGCATTTGTTTAACTTTGTAAAGTTGTGTTATGTTGCCTGTCTAAAACACCTGATTGGTCTAATAAAGAGCTGAGTGTTTGTCTGCCTCTGTGCCTCTGTGCTCCCCATCATGATGACAACGGACTAAACCTCTGAACTGTAAGAGTTATCACGGTCTTCACAGCAATAGGACATGGATTAAGACAACTAGCAAGCTCCGTGAATCAATCTCTACAGAAGCAAACTGATTTTCTACATTATTTTGTAATTAATGCCTGTATGAGGAAACTAATGAGTAGTTCATTGTCTAGACTTCATTATTTTACCCTTTCTTAGCCTTAGCCACCAATTTCCAATCCCCAAAGCTAATTTAAATGTGGTGTATCAATGTAAAACTCTGGGATTTTATCAATGGGAAATGATAGCCAACCTACCATATATATATTACAGGTATTTAAGTTTTTAACCTAAGTGTGGGGAAGTTTAGCTTATAAGTTTCTTTAATGCTCAGGTTCAAATGTTAGAACTTTATGAAACATGCTTCTATGTTTCACAGAATGCTCATGTCAATGAAATTGCTTCTTAACCTGTTTTCCAAATCCATTTTCCACAAACCTTTGACATGCTAAATGTATATATTTAACCAACATTATCAACATTAGAGGAAGTGGAAGTACAGCATTGTCTATCCAAAAATACGTGTCCTTATTTTGTTTATAATGTAGAAAATGCTAAAAGGCATTTTAAGATGAATAATACTTGAACAATATGGCAATAAAAAAGTATTGTATCTTTTAAACCATAATTATAGATAATGAGATGTAACCCAACATGGAGTTTTTCATTATTTCATTGTGATTTTCTTTATAGTGTCTATGTTCTAGATCAGGGGTTTTTATTCTAAGCAGCACCAAAAACAAAAAACAAGGAGAAGAAGAAGGAGGAGGAGAAGGAGAAGGAGGAGGAGGAGGAGGAGGAGGAGGAGGAGGAGGAGGAGGAGGAGAAGGAAGAAGAAGAAGGAGGAGGAAGAAGAAGAAGCATTTACAAATTTTCCACTTGAAATATATTCATATTTTCATTGATTCCAAAGACTCTAGGAAATTAAACAGTCATCAAATATATTTTCTTAAGGAATACTTAAATTCTTCCTCTGGTTCACACATTTAACTGAACTTTTGATAAGTATTTGTCAGACATTAGACTGGTGATCTCTAGATTTATTTTTCTAGAAACATTGCTCCTGTCTCTGAAATCTCATCTTGCAGGATATTACAGCACTGAATTTTTTGTAGCCTGCCACAACACCTAGACATACATTCCTTAAAAAGAAAACTTTTGTGACATATATGCAAATTTTTCATCACTGTGAAAAATATCTGAGAGAAGCAATTGAAAGAAAGGAAAAGACCATCTTGGCTCAGTTTCTGAGGTGTCAGTTTATGGTCAAGTGGCTGCATTGTTTCTGGACCACAAGGAGGGTGAAGGTCACAGTGAGCAACATTTGCCAAAGCAGAGCAATTCCTGTCTTGGAGGCAGAAAGCAGAGAGAGGAAGTTTGAGGCACCGGGATTCTCATTGTTCTTTCTGTTTCCATCTGTGACTCCAAAGCACTAGGTGCTGACACTCATATTTAGGAAGAGTCTTCACTTCTTATTAGTCTTGTCTGCAAACTCTTTGCAGACATATTCAATAGCAAGCTTTACTAATCTCCTTTGTGCAGCTCAGTGCTCTGAGGTGACATTTACGGTTAGCCATAACCCTGCATCAGCCTTCAAAAGAAGAGTTCAGGACAAAGCAAAAGAGTTAAATTCAGAATCTTCTTAAGCCCTAAACTATAACTGGGCTACCAGTACCAGAACTTTTAAGTGTGGACTTAGAAAAAATACTTCCAATTCTCCAGAGTCTAGACAGACACAAAACTATAGAAGAGGTCCTCATGCCCAGATCTTATCACAGAGGTATAAACAATATAATATATCAAAACATACTTCCTCTTCAAACCCCACCAATCATTTAGAAAAGTTTGCCAATAAGAATTACCTAGATGAATCCCTATACACATAATTAAAAAAAACCCATAAATTTCATCAAAGAATACAAGATTTTAAAGAAGAAACAAAGAAATTACTCCATGAAATTAAAGAGAATAAATGCCTGAGTGATGTCCAAGAAAACATGAACATAAAACTAATGGAAATGACAAAGATAATTCAGAACTTGAAAATGGAATTTAGTAAAGAGATAGAAGCAATGAATAATATTCCAGCTGAAATGAAGATGAATTTGAAAAACCCAAAAGCCCAACTAGAAAACTCAAAGGAAAGCCTTGGAAGTAGAACAAATATAGCAGAAAATAGAATATCAGGACTCAATGATAAACTAGAGGACTTAGATAAATTACAAAAAAAAAAAACCCACAAGAAAGAAACACACAGGGAAAATGAGACATCATGAAATACCAAAACCTTTGAGTTGTAGGCTTAGATGAGGGAGGAGAATCCCAAGTAAAAGGCATAGAGTACTTAGTTAACAAGATAATAGAAAAATAGCATGCCCAAACTGAGGAAAGGCATACCCTCATACAGATTAAAAAAATAAAAAAAGCACAAAACTCCAGAGACAAACCCAGCAAAAAATACTGATAGCATGCATAATATTGTTAATTATATGTTAAGTACACAGAACAAAGAAAGTGTTTTGAAAGCTTTAAGAAAAGAATAAAAAAAGACATGTTCCTTAAAAAGTAAAACCGCAAGAATAACAGCTGGTTTTTCAAAGGAGACTGTGAAAGACAGAGCATGGAACAGTGCATTCCAAGATCTACAAACTATCATGCATGTCCTGTACTGATATACCCAGAAAAACTATCCACTATCGTTAAGTAAGAAAGAAAACCTTTGCATGCTCTCAACAGCCTAAAAATAAATTTTTATCTAATAAACCAAACCAAAGAAAATACAAGAAGCAATATTTGGGTATGAAGAGAAATGATCATAGCCAAGAGACTGGGGAAAAATATGAAGCCATAACTACTAATACAGAAAATACAACTGAGGACACCAACAACTCAAAAAATTAACAACACAAGATAGCTAACTATAATTATCACATACATTTCAATAATGACTTAAAATACTAATGGCCTGTCTCTTTCAGTAAAAAATACAAGCTGGCTGAATGCATCAATAAACAAAATCCACCTGTCTGTTGCCTATGGGAATCACATCTTAACTATAATGATAGACATTACCTTAGAATAAAAGGATGAACAAACATAGTCTAATCAAATGGTTTACCAGGACTCAAGCAGGTGTCACTGTTTTTTAATGTCTAGCAAAGTAGACTTAAACTAAAACCAATAAGAAGAGATAAGAGGGATACTTCATTCTAATCAAGGAAACAGTTAAATCAGAGTGCAAATAAACATTTTAGTGATACCTCTCCAAAATTTGGAAAAACAAGAACAATCTAAATGCAAACCAAATCAATGGCAGGAAATAATAATATAAGATCAGAGATTAATAAAAACAGAAGCAAAGAAAACAATACGAACAATCAACAAATCTGAGGGCTACTTCTTTGAGATGAACACAATTGACAGACCCTTGACTCAACTAACAGAAAGAGAGGATCCAAATTGAAAGAATCAGAAGTGAATGGGGACACAATACAATAAACACTAAAGAAATTCAGAACATTATAAGGGAATAGTTTAAAGGCCATTGTTCTATTAAGCTGGACAACCTAAAAGAAATTGGTGAATAGCTTACATTCAAGCAAACCACCAAAATTAAACCAAGAAGAAACTAAGAATCTAAACAGACACACAAAACAGGAAGATATTGAAATAATCATAAAAAGCCTTCCAACTAAAAAGTGTCCAGGGCCAGAGGGAATCACAGCAGAATTCCACCAGACTTTCAAAAAGTCTATATGTATCTTCTTAAAGTATTCAAAAAAGAAGGAGAAGGAGGAGGAGAAGAAGAAGAAATGATGATG
>CABHPR010125945.1:0-13608 GCA_902168415.1 Peromyscus melanophrys | reverse complement strand
AAGAAAGAAAGAAAGAAAGAAAGAAAGAAAGAAAGAAAGAAAGAAAGAAAGAAAGAAAGAAAGAAAGAAAAGAGGGCCAATGTCCTTGATGAACACAGACTCAAAAATACTTCGTAAAATATTTGCAAACAGAGTACAAATATATACCAAAATGATCATCCACCATGAGCATGTTGGCTTCATCCCTGAAATACAGGAATGGTTCGCAAGTCAATAAATGTAATAAACTATGTAAATGGACTTAATGATAAAATACACATGATGATCTCAATAGATGCAGAAAAAGGGCTTTGAGAAAATCCAACATGACTTCATGATAAAAGTCTTAGGGAAACTAGGCCTAGCAGAAAAATACCTCAAAAATTTATAAAAGCTATATGTGAGAAATGATAGTTTCCCACTGAAGGAGTAAAGATTCCCTTGCGGACTATGGAAATCTTTTCTGCACTGTAAGAGGCTGCATTCCATTATCCCAGTAAGCATTTTGGCCATCTCTACACACGAGTGACAAGATGCCCCTCGTGGTGAATCATCATGTTCCTGCCCAAGGTCAGACCAACTCTCTCTTTCTCTCTGACTTCCATCTCTTTACAGATGATTTTTACATCTACCATATGTTGCTGAAAGTCCCGGATGGAAAAGCCTACTAGTGAGCCAAGTCCACCCATGGAATAACCTCCCTGGCTGTCATATGTTCCCCTACAAGAAAGAGCCCGGGAGGGCCACCTGTTTCTCTCAGAATCCTTTTCCTTTCACTCTCTGTGTCCTTTCTCTCTCACCTTACTGCTCCAACACAGCCTGACCTAGATGGGAGGCCATGCTGCACTCAATCAGAACATGCGTGCAACATAAAAAAAAAAAAAAAAAAAAAAAAAAAAGGTAATCACCTAGACCTAACGACCTAACTTAGGTTTCTGGGGCTCACTGGAGCTTTCTTAAAATCTGCTCAGTTGAAGGCACCATAGATTTTCCAGTGGCTACAAGACCTCACTCCTTCATCCAAAAGCTGTTATAACTATCCAAAGTCCTGTAGCTCCTTAACCCTGGAATTGTAATGGGTGGGAATGCCTCTTACGTTCCAGGGACATTTGGTCACTTCCAGCTTCAAGTGACACTCAACACAGCTGGACATTGACCCCTGTCTCTACCTTGGTTATGGGCCTTTCCATGCTTTGCTTGGTGTTTTTTTTTTTTAGAAATTAAGTAAGGCCTGGAGAGTAAGCTCAACATTTTTTTTTTCGATGCATGATGACGTCATCATGCCTCGCACTGGCGGTCGCGGGAATCGAACTCGCCACCTCTGCCGCCGCGGGCCGGCCGCCTAACCTCAGAGCCACCTCTCCGGGTCCTTTCCATGCTTTGCAAATTTTCTGTACCAAAAGATATTCCTTTGGTGTGTTTGAGGGATAATTTAGAGGATCTCAACAAGAACAGAATCCAGAAACTCTCCTTTCCCTTGAAGGCAAATCCAGCCTGAATATACACTGGACAAATGGCCACTGCTGGTTCAAATTTGGAACTTTCTATTTCTAATACCTCAACTGAATTAGGTAACACCATAAGATGGAATGTCCCATAAAATACCCATCGCATTTAAATTTTTCTCAAGTCTCTGGCTTACAGCCACACCTAGAGCCAGAACGCCTACTTGTGCTTCGGCTTTCTCACACTGGAAAGTCCTGCTTGTGTCTTCACCATCAGGGGTTAAAAGCATTTTCAGTTGTCTGCAGACACACAGCAACTGGTTATGGATATAGAGATCACCGAGTTCAGACTTATACAGATTCAAATGTCTTTGAAGTGTGGTCAATATTGAGAAGACTGGCTTTGGTGCTGGATTTTGGCCCATCTGCCCCAGACCCAAGCATGTTTATTTAAAAATTTCCCTCTAAGTCTGTGTCCTGGGTCAGTGAGAGGGAAAAGGAGAGAAAAATAGAGTAGCCCAGGAAAAGACACTTTGAGCCTGAGAATAGCTAAGAAGTAAATTATTTCCGATAGAGGTATTTAACAAATGGCAAGGTGTTTAACTCTCTGAATTCTCCACCCTGCACACCTTTTTTGTGGTTCTGTTTACTGTCATTAAAGCTTTTGTTGAAAATGTTAACTTTCTGTGTTTTAACATTTCTATGTTCATTGAATGTTATTTCAAAAGCCTGTGCAAAGATAATCTTAATTTACTATAGCATACCACGTATGTAGCTTGGATTCAGCTATTATACAGGGAAAGGATATTCACCTGATGTGCTTTCCTTGGAGTACTATGTAACTTGCTGCTGTTGTGGCTTATGAACTATGCTCCCCATAGAGTAAATGACAACCACTTGGCTTGTCTGCATCTGGGCAGTCATGTGACCCTGCCACTATCTTTATGTTATGTATCTAATGTTAGAGAAAGTCCATGCCATGGAACATTACCACCATTTTTTGTTAAGGTGATCATGTGGTAAAAATCAACTAAGATAGTTCCCATAATACAACTAGAACATCTGAGACCTCTTGTGGTGGTATTGTGTTCCCCAAAATAGTGTGACCCTAATAAACTTGTCAGAGAACAGAACAGCCACTAGATACAGAGGCCAGAAAATGGTGGCACTCACACCTCTAATTCTAGCATTCCAGAGACAGAGATCCATCTGGGTCTCTGTGAGTTCAAGGCCACACTGGAAACAGCTAGGCGTGGTGACTCACGCCTTTAATCCCAGGAACTGAAGGCAGAGAGCAGAAAGGTATTTAAGGTGTGAGGATGAGGAACTAGATGCTGGTTAAGCTTTTAGGCTTTTGAGCAATAGTTCAGCTGAGATTCATTCTGGATGAAGACTCAGAGGCTTCCAGTCTGAGGAAACAGGATCAGCTGAGGAATTGGTAAGGTAAGGTGGCTGTGGCTTGTTCTGTTTCTCTGATTTTCCAGCATTCACCCCAATACCAGGCCCTGAATTTGTTTTTATTAATAAGACCATTTAAGATTCGTGTTACAACCTCTGGTTATCATTATATCTCCCTTTTAAAGTCATTCAAGAGGGTTTGTTTTGAAACTGAGTCATATTAAAAAAAACCACAAAACTGGCATTTGTAAAACTCCATTATAAAAGGATCAGGAAAGGGAGGTTCCTAGTCTCCCTGTGAATGGTATTTATGTTTTAGTGTTTATTTGGCAATTAATTTTGATATTTAATTTTCTTTTTTAAAAATATTTTTATTTTATAATTAACTTAATTTCATATATCAGCTGCAGATTCCCCTGTCCTCCCTCCTCCCACACCCCCAGATGTCCCCCCCAATCCAACCCCCATTCCCACCTCCTCCAAGGCAAGGTCTCCCCTGGGGAGTCAGTCCAGCCTGGTAGACTCAGCCAACAGAATTATCATTTTCTAAGGCTCAAACTTAGAGGGGATAAAATTATAAAATCCAAATCTTTAAAAAAGTTACTAACTTACTACTGTAAACTGTCAAAGATAATTAAGCTATACAAGTTAATAGTAAATCATGCTCAGTACAAATGTAATCCATTGTGGTGGTTTGAGTAAGAATGGTCTCCATAGGCTCATATATTGTATGTTTAGTGTTTATGGAGAGAACACTCACAGGGATTAGGACCTTGGCCTTGTTGGAGTAGGTGTGGCCTTGTTGGAGGAAGTGTATCACTGGGGGTGGGTTTTGGGGTTTCAAAATATCAAGTCAGCCTCAAAGACTTTTTGCTCTTCCTGCTGCCTAGAGATCCATATACAGAGCTCTCAGCTACCATGTCTGCCTGCATGCTACCATGAGGATAATGAACTAAACTTCTGAAACAGTAGTCAAGTAGTCCCCAGTTAATTTTTTTTTTAATCATGGTCATGGTGTCTCTTCACAGCAATAGGACGCAGACTAAGACATTCAGTGACAGGGCACAAACTTGAAAGGAGAGTATGGTATTTTGTATGTCTTGATAAATTTAATTCTAAAGCAAGCAAAGCAAAACAAGTTTAAAGTAAACTTAGTTTATTTAATGTAAAATAATATTCAAAATCAAAAACTGGTTATGACAGACTGAATGCCTGAATAAAAAAGGGTTGAATTTACAATAGACTCACATGGCTGGAAAACCCCAAGCTCAAGCAGTTCCCTTGAATGAAGCACAAGCCCGCTTGGAAGGAGCACCATTCCACCAGAGCAAGATTCATGGTAGCCTTATTACTGGACAAGGATGCATGGAAAATCAGACCTGCCAGAAGTCTGCTACTTTTGCTTCCAGCTATGTATGCCTGGCCAGTTCTGACCAGGTAGGGCAAACCAGAAAAATCTCCTTACGCAAAGATGAGCTACTCCTCATGTATCACATCACCAGGGATAGATTCTCTTGCACAATGGAGGATCTCAGTGTCTGTCTCCACATCCTAAATGTCTCTGACAACAGAGATGCAAATAGCAATTATGCTGCCCTAATATTTCCCAAACTGACATATGAGCCAGCTCTAAAGAGGGGAAACTTAGACATAAGCCCACTACCCTGCATGCAAGTTCAACTTGTCATGCTCTTTACCCTGGCATTCAATTCTTTCTCTTAGCAAAAGCTAATTTCAGCATCTATACCCTAAGCACCCATGTTCCCTCATTAAAGGAGGATACCAGATACTCTGTTATCAAACTTAGGGCTTTGGAACGTTATTCAGAATGGCCAAGCTGTATATTTGTCAGTTGGGTTTGCATCTGTAGAGCCAGCGAATGGTTGTGTTAAGTGCTATCCCAAGTCCTCAGATTCTTCAGGAGGAGATGACATAAATGAAGGAGAGTCTCTCCAACCTGGACTCAACCATGGTGCTTTAAGGATCCAGTCTAGTCTCTACCCAGACAGAGAGCTCCAGGGTCAGTGTCTTCACTCCACTCTTTCCTTATAGCCTGTAAGGAGTGCACAGGCTTTGGCAGTGATGCTTGAGGATGTTTTCTAAGAAATTCTAAAAGCGAATATTGGTTAAAGCTTTTCTTAATTGACTTTGGCCTTCTTTGTTAATTCAGTCTAACTCATTTATTACAGATTTGACATGATTATCTGCTTTCTTCATTCATCTCTTTGTTGAATGTATGGAATGAAAATGTAGAGTTTTTGTTGTTGTTTTTTGTTTGTTTGAGACAAGGTTTTTCCGTGTAGTTTTGGTGCCTGTCCTGGATCTCTCTCTGTAGACCAGGCTGGCCTAGAACTCACAGAGATCCACCTGCCTCTGCCTTCTGAGTGCTGGGAATAAAGGCGAGTGCCACCACCACCTAGCAAAAATGTAGAGTTTTTTTTTTAAGGGTTCTCTTAATAGGGTTGATTTTTATAAAACTGTGTAAAGTGAATCATTTATTCTTGACTAGACAGACATTATTTCTGGTCATCTAAGGTTCTTTTTTCTTTCTAAAAATTACCTTATCAAATTGTTTTGTTTTAATTAAGATACTGTTTTTGTTCATTAAATAATAGCTAGTATTGTTAATATTTAAAGCAAATATACAAAAACCATCATACTTGGAAGCAAGGAATATCACTTAGACAATTTCTGTTCAGATTCATCTCTTCCATGCTGATTTTAACTGACTTCTTTTACAACGCTTTTAGGTGCTTGTTGTTTTTACAGGAGACTGATGTAACAAACAGCTAATTTCAGGTACCTTATCCTTCTGGAGAACTCTGGTGTAGCTAGAGTTTTCCTGCCTGGCCCACAGTCAGGACAAATCTCTCTCACCCGCCAGTCCCACAGCCGCTCAGACCCAACCAAGTAAAGACAGAGACTTATATTGTTTACAAACTGTATGGCCGTGGCAGGCTTCTTGCTAACTTTTCTTATATCTTAAATTAATCCATTTCTATAAATCTATACCTTGCCACATGGCTCGTGGCTTACCGGCATCTTTACATGCTGCTTGTTCTGGCGGTGGCTGGCAGCGTCTGGCAGCCTCTCCTTCCACCTTCCTGCTCGTTTTATTCTCTCTGTTAGTCCCGCCTATACTTCCTGCCTAGCCACTGGCCAATCAGTGTTTTATTAGCAACACATTTGCCATACAGAACATCCCACAGCACTTTGGGCGCCATTTGTTGCTGGAAAATTTCTCTCGAGCTCCCAAGTCCCGCCAGCTCCCAAGTCCCACCAGTCCCAGAAACCACTTACAAAATAAACACACAGACGCTTACATTATTTAAACTGCTTGGCCATTAGCTCAGGCCTATCATTGTCTAGTTCTTACTCTTATATTTAGCCCATTTCTATTAATCTCTACTTTGCCACGTGGCTCGTGGCTTACCGGTGCTTTAAATCTTCCTTGTTCTGGCCGCGGCTCCAGCCAGTCTCTCTATCCTTCCTTCCTCCTCACTCTAGTACATGGTCCAGTAGTTTTATAATTGCATTTAGCTCATGTTAATCTTGATGTAAAAGTTTATAACTTTGTCTCTTAGTGTTCCTGACAAAGCTGTACAGTTTTTACCTACTGACTGATGTTCTGGATCTTGGCCAACTGTTAAGTTTTCTCATGGCCCCTTGGATGGACCGTCTCCTGAGGCATTCTGACTGCTGCTCTCCTCACCACCCTTCTGTCAGCCTTGAAAGCAGTTACCAAAAGATCAATGCCCTCAAATCCCTAAAAGCAGTTTGAGTGACCTCTAAAACAAGACTAATGAGCCACGAACCATTGGACTCATCCCTCTTCTTGCCACTCTGGACATTGTTTTGTGAACGCAGAACTTAAACATCTGGCCTGAAGCCTCCTTTGCATCAATTAACCTCTGTCTCACCAACTCAGATCAACTTAACATCCTTCAGGGCTAGCTCAATTGTGGAAGTACTCTATAATTAACTTTTTCATCTGACTACTGCTAAGGATGGAATCTGTGTCCTCTTTAACAATGCTGCTTCCAGGCCACAGATCCTAACAGGTTTGAAATGGGGTCTAAAGACACGGGACCAGAAAAAAAATTCCTTTCTTTTCCCATACCTCTGGTTCCTCTCCTGGATCACATTTTTCATCATTACTATGGTCATACCCATGTTTCTACCCTGTCTTTTAAATATTTTACTCACTGAACTTCACACTATACCCAAACAAATGTTCCATGCAAGCTCTCCCAATAGCTTTCACCCTACAACAACTCCATTTATTCCTGATACATCTGCAAAAAGACCTTTTTGCTGTGGAGATGCTGTGGAGAAACTCTAGATAAAAGGGACCTTCATGCTCTTCTCCCAGATAGATACAATTCTATTTTCTCCTGTTTCACTCTGCTGATGCTCTGCAGTTCCCTGCGGCTTTCTCTTGGCTCAGTTAGGTGCAACTGTCCTGGAAACACGACCAGTTACTGTCACCCTGAGTCAATTCTATGCCCAGTTCATCTCATCAACCTATTCCCTTCCTCCCACCTCTGGTTCTCCCTATCCCTCAACCTTCCTGGGAAATCTCAGTTTTACTACATAACCAAATCATCTGCTTACAGCCCTCTAAAAATTAGTTCCCAAGTATCTTCAGGAACATAGGGTGGCAATTGTCTGATCCATTGCAGCTGATGAAGTTAAGACTCTCCCCTGCTAAAAAACCAGAGGACACCTCTCAGTGGAACCAGAACTACCAGTTCTAAAAAAGACCTTCCTCACCAGAAAACAGTTTTAATAATCCTGCCCTGTATTTCTTATATCTTTTCAGAGTTAGGAATGATAGTTTCTCTATTGAAAGATTACATTTCCCAGCATCACTTGTGAACTACAGAAGTCATTTCTGCCCAGAATTGACCCTGTAAGAAGCTGCATAATATCTTCTTCATGGGCATTTTGGCCATCTGAACATATGAACGATAAGATGCCTCCACTCCATGAATAAGCTTGGACCCACCTAAGGTCAGACAGAGCTTCCCTTTCTTTCTGCCTTCTGCCTCTCCACATCTTCCTTTATAAAAGTAATATAATATGAAACCAATAATATGAATCCAGCATCATCCTACATGAGAAATAATTGAAGCAATTCCACTGAAATCAGTAATATGTGAGGGCTGTCCACCATTCACTCCTTTACAATGTTGTCTTCAAAGCACTACCTGAAGACAAGAGGAGGAAATTAAAGGGATAAAAATAGAAAAGATATTCAACTATTCCTATTTAGAGATGACATGATATTCTACATAAAAGACCCCAAAAGTTGTACCTGAAAACTTTTATAAATGATGTGTAAATTCAGTAATATGACACAGTACAGAATCAACTCTCCCAAAGCATTACCTTTTCTACATATCACCCACAAATATACAGAGAATGAGATAATGAACAAAGTCCCATTCACAATAACCTCAAAAAAAAATTAAGAATAAGCCTAACCAGGAAGGTGATGAATCTTTATAATGAAGAAAGAGATAAGGACACTAGAAAATGGGAAGACATTCCACTGTGAAAACGAGCATTTTCCCAAAAGCCATTTACAGATTCAATGCAATCCCAATCAAAATCTCCATTTCATTTTTCAGAGAAATAGAAAAATAGAAAACATTTTTTATATGGAATCACAATCTCTCTCTCTCTCTCTCTCTCTCTCTCTCTCTCTCTCTCTCTCTCTGTGTGTGTGTGTGTGTGCGCGTGCTGGCACAAAACCAGAGATGTAGACCAACAGAATAAAATTGAAGTTCCAAACATGAGTACACATAACTTCAACCATTTACTGTTTCATAATGATGCCAAAAAACACATGCTGGAAAAACAAAAGATCTTCAAAAAAATGGTCCTAGGAAAAGTGGATGTCCACATGTAGAAGAATGAAATTAGACCCATATCTACTTGCACAAAAACTAAATCTAAATGAATCAAGGAGCTTAAAGTGAAACTTGAAACACTGATACTGCCATAGAAAAGCATAGGCGGTACCATGCATCATAAAGGTGCAGGAAAGGACTTTATAGGACTCCACCTACCCAAGAATTAAGGCCAACAATTGACAAGTGGGACTTTATGAAACTAAAAAGCTCCTGCCCATGTAAAGACACAGCAATCAGGTGAACAGGAAGCAAACAAAATGGAGAAAATCTTTGCTACCTATAGATCTGACAGAATATTTACATCCAAAATACATGAAGAACTCAAAACAAATCAAAAAACAAAAACAAACAAACAAAAAAACCAAAGAGTCAAAAGCAAATGGTCCATTCAAAAAAAAATTTTTAAATGGGTCTGGGACCTGAACTAGAGTTCTCAAAAGAAAAGAAAAAGAGCCAACAGACCTCTTCAAGCATCTAAAGAACACTGAGAATTATAGAAATCGTCTTCCCCAGGGAAGAGTGCAACACTTGGTTATCTAATCCAAATGGTCAGTTCTGAAAACAACACATACAAGAAACATTTTATAGACTGGCCAGATTATATTTAAGAATATATAATAATGCCAACAGTTGACAAGTGGCCTTAATATATGTTCCTGTGCATATGTGTGTGTGTGTGTGTGTGTGTGTGTATGTGTGAGTTATACATATATAAGAATAATTAATGAAAAGAGGCAATGAACTGGAAAAAGAGTATGGAGGGCCCTAGGGAGGGTCTGGAGAAAGAAGAGGTAAATGATAAAACAGTGCAATTATACTGTAATCTCAAAAATTAAAGAAAAATTTAAAGACAATAAGAAAAAATGCCTAAAAACATCTTTTAAATTTGTTCATTTTCCTAGAAATTGTCTTTATCAAATCTCTCCCTTGAGGGTTCAGGGAAAGCTGGGGAGGAGGAGGAGGCAGAAAGAGTGTAAGATCCAGAGTGCATGAAGTACATCAAGGAAACAAGGCCTTCTAAATACAACAGGACCAACAGACATGAATTCCCAGAGCCTGTGGCAGCATGCACAGGTCCTGCACTAGTCTGTCATTTGAGACTGTGGGGAAACTGACCAGCACATGGACTCTTCCATCCCAACCCCTTTCTTTCCTATAAAACTCCTTAGTGTGCATAGTCTATTCTTGTGGAAAGACCAAGGCCATTAAGTTGTTTTGATTAAAGGAACAATTCTTCTTCTGGAAATGCTTGTCTGGTTTCTTTTATTTCCATATTACCTCCATCAATACTGATCTAACAATGCCCTTAGTTATGTATATTATACAAATGAAAAACATAAGGCAATTTTATACATTTGTGCCTTAATTAATTTATTTTGTATTTTAAAACTAATACCAACTTTCAAGTTAATTATTGTTTTTAAACATCATATTATATACATTTCATTTTATTATTTTTCTTTGCCAGTAACTTAGCCAAGACTTGCAAGGCTCTGATGACAGGCACTTCCATGGAAGTCAGAATATTCCTTGTTTAATGGCACACACAAGAAATCACAACTGCCTAAATGTTAAAGCATGTAGAGCCCAGTCTGCTTCATGACTAAATAGTAGATTAATTTTTTCGTGTCCTTAATATCATTTATTAAATGACAAAAGATGCTAAATAAACTTGATTCTTTGAATTACACCTAATACCTTACAATCCCAAACACAATCAAACAGCATCCTGGGAGATTCTTTTAACAAATAAATAGAACACATCCAAGATGAAGGTGAATTGTGAAACTACAGGATTCCAATGTGCTGTGGATCAATGTTAATAACAAAATTACAACCTACCCATAGTTTGGTCAAGCATCATTTCATCAAGTATAGTCAGTGTTTCAGTATACCGCCATCCCTGGTTCACAATGAGGAAAACAAGAACAAAGGTGAGTCGAGTATTTGGCAGCTTTTTCTAAGAAGGCAAAAGTTGTCACTAATGCAATTATTCAGCTGTGTCAAATAGCATTGGGGTAATTGTTTCTTTCTACCCTTTCTAATTATTTTTAAATGGAAAAGTCACATTTACCAGGAAATGACCTCCCTCTCCTCCCATTCTCCCATCTTAGGTAGCCTTCTTTGCTTTTCATAACTCATAGGGTTTTGATCAGCTAATGCCTGTTTAAGAAAGGTAAGAGCTAGGGTTAATGTCAAGTTAATATCTCTGGCATGCTGTTGTCATATGTACACTTAGCTGATTGGAATATTGGTATTGAATAACCTATTTTTTCCTTACAGTATGCACTTTTTATATGTAAAATGTATTCTTGACAATATTATTCATCACATAATAAAGCCATAAAAAGATTCAGTTGAGGTGCCTCTTAGAATTTGACCACTGCTAAGAATTCAGAGAGCTGATTGAACGTCTACTGTAGATGCCAGCCTGACATCCTTAGTTGCTCATGTGAGTTCACTTTGGTACCAAAACAGAGCTTTTAAGCAGCCACTAATGTGCCCTGATGCATCCCCTGGGACAGTATTTGTGCATACATGCAGGACAAAGTAACCATTATATAAATACTTCAGTTACCCAGAGCACTCCAGCATTATTTAATTCACAAATTCAATACATTAATTACATGGCACCCCCATGAAGTATGAGAGTGCTTTTATTTCCACAGGCCACAGAAGTGATTAAGTTAATTCCAAGTAAATTAAATGAAATGGGGTTGCAGGGGAAGTCAACAATACCTTTGGCAAGATTGGAATTAAGGATTTTTGATACTTGGTTTTAAGCTCTAAATGTGGTTTCATGGTCCGTGCCACAAAGCCCTGTGAATATTATTTAGAAGACAAACATGAAGCATCAAAATCTCTGCAGGATCATTCACCTAATTTTTTGTTAGATCCCATTGTTTACTAGCATTAATACATTGAAATAAAGCACATGGTGCTACTTATATTCTAGAGAACATACTGAGGGGTGTCTCCAGACATATTTGTGAGTATATGGATACATAATTAAGTATAAAGAGGTCTACTTCTAAAACTATGGTATTAGCTCCTTTTGAAGCAAAGACTGTTTCATTAGAAAAAAATTCTGAAGTCTTCCTCAATTATTTCCTTAGGTAAAATTGTCTCTGTCTTTCTAATCCTGTTAAAAGAACAATTTTTAAAAACCACCTGGTAATTTTTGGTAGTGATTATTTTACAGAGCAGTATTTGCATAACAAATATAAATTTATTTTGGTGATGGCAAATCTCATTCTAGAGACAAATTCCTGTAAAGTCTAAATTTTGAATATTTTGTATAATTATTTAGCATCTATATTTAGTATCATTTTACTCCAGTAATCATATTCTACTGCATTTGTTCAAAGAAATAAATGGATTAATAAGGGGAGTTGTAGTTGTTAACATCAACAACAAATATCAGCTGAAGTGAGATGTTAGCTCAAGGGCCATGTTGTCATGCTGGTTTGAAGGAAAGGAATCAATCCAAGGGTCTTCATTCAGAGGATTCCCAAAGAGATGAATCTAATGGAAACAGTAGGACTGAGCTCCACATACACAACTTTGACAGAATGAAGACGCAGAAAATAGTATTGGATTTTTAAAAATCAGGTCCCCACAAATTTCCCAAGAATGTACATGTCTGTTATAAGTACATTTTAAACAAAATATATATTATTAACCAGGAGAAAAGTATGTGTGATTAGTTAATATTTCCAGTTATTTTGGGTTTAGTGGAAGAAACATTCCCAGTGCCACTACTGCTGTGGAAGAGAGGTGAAGGTTGTCTTCAGGAAATGCCAGCTCCATTTCTACCCTTAGAGACTCAAATACTTTGGTCAAAAGAGCTGATGATTCCTGTATGGTACCAGACAACTGTGAATGGCCCTGCTTGAGATTCAGAAACAATGCTGAGAACAGATTCGAACAAACCTTGAAGTCAACACAAATGGAAATGCAGGGGCAGTAAAACAAACAAGCTCAGGTTTCATAAACCACTGTACAAATGGGGGCGTGGACAGCGACTTCTCCATATGGACCCTGGCCAAGGATCTCTTTAGCCTTCACATGAAGGAAAAGACAAAACGTGAGGGCAGACAGGAAAACTTACTAGGCTCTCAGCACTATGTGGAGAGAAGACAGATGCTCTGAAGGTCTGTCCTCCTGAGCACTGCACATTTTTACCCAGCGATGCAGAGTGAAAATACAGTTTGTAGACGCAGGGACTGTAATTGCTTTTTAATTGTTTCTGGGCCAACAGGAACACAAACCACAGAAATGATATTTGACGAAATGTTTACAATTTGCTGATTAAAAATCTCCAGATATCCCCAACATGTGTAAAAACATGAGGATATCCCAGGGTTATACCATCATACACACTTCCCTCTTTCATCCCACATAGACTTTTTCAGGTGACCAAAACTGATAAATATCAGTGTATTTAAAGCAAGAAACAAAGCCCCGAATCTCTATAAAACTATAAAGACATCTCAAGATTAAAATGGAAAGAGGAAGACTAAATCCTTCATATATAATAGATTTGTTTCCATGTGGTTTATATTTGATCAAAAGATCATTTATAAACAAACAATAGCTGGGGGAAAAGTCTTACCACTTAGGAAAAGGGGTATAAAGCTATTTAAGATTAAGATTAAAAATTCTAGTGATGAACCCTCTGCACCTGCTGCCCCTCCCCCACCGCACTGACAGTCTTCCATGTGCTTCTCTATTCACATGCTGCACACTTTGAATTCATTCTTTCCCCCCAAGGGATGGATTACCTTATCTAGTCTGGACATTTCGGTAGTTGACAACGGGCCCATGAATTAATCTGAATATAGAAACTAATTACAATGAAACCTGCG
>CABHPR010125944.1:16540-30747 GCA_902168415.1 Peromyscus melanophrys | reverse complement strand
CCCAGCACCTCTGTAGGATCTGGGTGCAGCAGTACACATCTGTACCCACCCGGCATTAGGTAGGAGACTGGCCAATTTCTGTGGCCCACTGAGCTGCCAGGCTGGCTGGATTGGCAAGCTGGTAGACAATGGCTGAGGAAGACACTCAGTGCTTACCTCTGGCATCCACAGGTTTGCACACACAGGAGAATGTTCACCTCTGCACTCGAACATGTGTGTGCACACACAAACACTCACATGTACATAAAATACACTCATATCACAAGGTAGAATCTTGATTTAAAAACCCGAAGAACTGCAAAAAAATTCAAAGAACACTGGTTACACTTCCAGAGATTCCTGGGTGATTATAATGGTGCTAAAAAACACCAAAGGAATCCAGTTCTAGTCAGAAGGTACCAATGTGGGTTTCCTACTTCACATTATGTTAAAGAACCCTGGTTAGGTATCCCAGGATACTTGAGTCCATGCCTCACAATCAAGGAGGAAGAAAACCAGAGACACAGCGAGGGTGAGAAATGGAGCATGAGCGTGAGGAGTGAGATCAACCGTGACTCTCCCTGTACCCTGGCCTGAGGACGTGGGGGGACTGTGTGGGTCGAATCGCTGTGCTCCGCACACATCAGTCATTTGTGGCCTATGTTGGCTCATCTTTTGGAGGGGCTCTGGACAGGCAGCCTCCAGAGAGCTTTCCAGATCTCTCACAGTTTATGACTTTGAAGTAAAATTTCATTTCTTCTGACACATTATTCAGACAGACATAGTATTCTGAGACCTCAGAAGGGAGCACTGTGTGAAAGCAAGTAGAAAAAGAGGTGTTTGTTTGTTTGTTTGTTTGTTTGTTTTGTTTTAAGGGATGCATGGCTCTTTCCCTGTTTGAATACACTGATGTGTCCCTAGGTTACATCACAGTGCTGAGTTACAGCATCAGCCCATGACATAGTACATACTAGAAGCATTACTTACGTGAGAAGCACATGTCTACTCACAGCTCCCAGAGCACTCTAACCACTTTCTTATTTTAAAATTTTTTCTACTTAAACCACTTCAGAGCAAAATTTTTCTTTACCCAGTATTCAATGTGTCATATCAAACTGACAAGAATTTTTGTGTTGGCTGTCTGGGAAAACAAACAACTTTCCACTATATTTTTGGACAGATAAGGGATATGTTGTCTCCAGTATATTTGCAAGAAGAGGAGGAGGAGAGTTGTTTTAAAGTACTTTCCCTAAATAATCAACAGAGAGAAGAGACAACCTACGGAATGGCGAAGAGTCTTTGCCCACTAGGCACCAAGCAAGGGATTAGTATTTAGAATATAGAAAGCAATGCAAAACTTAAACACCAAAAAATTATGCAATCAATAAATGGACCAGTGAAATGAATTGACAGTCGCCAAAAGAAGAAATACAGATAGGCAATAAATATTTGAAAAGGTACACAGTATCCTTAGTCATTGAGGAAACATGAGATTAAGCTGTTTTTTTTTATTCCATCTCACCCCACTCAGAATGGCTATCATCAAAAAAAAAAAAAAACAAAAAACAAAAAAAAAAACCTCACTGGTGAGGATTGGGAAAAGGGAAACCCTTGTACTGATGGTGGGAATGTAAACTAGTGTGGCCACTATGGAAGTCATCACGGAGTCTTCCCCAAATCTACAACTAGAACCACCATACGGCCCAGCTGCACCACTCCTGGGTATAAACCTGAGGGTGTGAAATCAGCACAGGGACACCTGCACATGCTTACTGCTGCACTGTTCACAACAGGGAAGTTATGGGATCAGCCTAGACGTGCAGCAACAGATAAATGGGTGAAGAAACATGGTGCGAGTACACAGCGGAATTTTATTCAACTATAAAGAAAAATGAAGTTGGAGCCTTTGCAAGAATGGATAGAATTGACTGTCCTTATTCTAGGCGAAGTAAGCCAGACCAACAAAGAGACAGTCTGCATGTTTTCTTTCTTATGTGGAATCTAGATTTAAATTTAAATGTATGTGCATATATACAAAGCTTTTCTTAGCCGTATGATGTATGCTTGTAATCCCAAGAAGCAGGCATCTGGCACAGGAGGATCATGAATTTGAGTCAGCCTGCTCTACATAGCAAGACCTTGTCTTAAAAAAACTAAAATAAAGGCAAGAGAGAGGACTCCGCAGTCAAGAGAAGTTCTAGCTCTTCCAGAGGATCTGAGTTTGGCTCCCAGCACCTATATTAGGCAGCTCACAACTACCTTTAACTCTAGTTCCAGGAGATACTGACAGCACACATACACATGCATATGTGTGTGCATGTGTTTGTGTATGTGTGCGAGTAAATCTTTAAAAAAAAAAAAAACCTCTAAAATGAATGCCCAGTACTATCCTCCTAAAACTCCTACAATATAAAATGAAGAAAAAATAAGATATTCCTTTCCTGTCTTATACCATAGGGTGACCTCATGTCACAAGTGGAAAAGGGGCTGTGACATCAGGTTGTACTATAGTCAGGGCCTCTTTGACGAGAGCATTTACCTTATGAAGATGGTCTTCCTCTTAAATGTCCACATTCATAAACTCAAGAATTACTTAAGATATTCATCATTCACATCCACTTCCCACCACCCACTCACTGCAAATTACAATAAAGCTAGAGGAAGAGAGAACTGGGGTGCATCCTTGTGCTCTACTGACCAACGAAGACTAAAGGAACAGAATACTTGGAAGCAAAAGTCCAGGTGAGCGACAGCAGTGTCTGGTGCAGGGACGCCTTGTGGGAACGGGAAGAGGACGCACATTTTAGAGATTGCTTTCTGCAAATTTCTCAGAGGAACAAGCCCAACAGACTCTACACATCATGTTAAGATGGGTTTACAAGATTAACTACTGAATAGTCCGGCCCCACAGTGGCTGTCCGAGAAAGCAGTGGCTGCTGAGTCTGAGCAGTTAGAAGCCTCAGAACCAAAGAGACCAATGACCCAGCTCCAGTATGAGGCTGAAGGTCTGCCGGCCGTCCCCACCGAGAGTCAGCAAAGTCCTGTTCGAAGGCTCAAAAGTGTGGAGTCATAGCAGCAGCAAGGAGGGTGCCCACTCAGTAGGGCGGAGCATGCGCACAGGCTTATCTTCTTCCGTCTCTGTTCATCTATGCCTCCAGCCCAATGGACGGCACTACCCACCTTCAAGGCAGGTCTTTCCCCCTGGATTCACTGATCCACAGGCTAATCCTCTCTGGAAACACCCACACGGTCATGCCCAGAATTATGATTTGCCAATTTTCTGGACGGCCTTTAATCCAGCCAGGTAGAGAACCAAGACTCAGCAGCACAGAGAATTCAGAAGGTGGAACCTAGAGGACTCAGCAACAGTTACCGTGGAGATAGAGGAGCACACAGACGCAAAAGGATCATGAGAGGTGAAACTGAGTGACTGACTTTAATGTGAGTCATAATGGGGTAAACAGTTCCGAGTCTCTCACCATTAATAAAAAGCCATTGTGAGTACTAAAGAGAAAGCAGAGAGGCCAGCAGGGCCAGCACGAGGTGCTCTGGAATACTCCAGACTGGAGTTGCTTACACAGTCCATACAAATGGTGCCTTGCCCTTGAACTCATAATAAATCCAGTGTTCAGTGCCATGGGCTGTAAGAGTCTTAATTTAACTCAGTATTATGAAATGATTCGTTTACGTGTTTCTTTTCTGTTGCTATGACAAAATGCCCAGCAAAGGCCGCCCGAGGGAGAGTTGGTTTGGGCTCCCAGCCTGGGGGTATGGTGGGGAAGTTATAACGGAAGTGTGAGGTGGCTGACCACACTGCTCCTGCAGGGAGGAAGCAGAGAGAGATGAATGGTGCTGCTCCGCGCTCTCTCCTTTTCATTCGGTGTGGGGTCCTTGCCCATGAAGCGATGCTGCCCACATTTAGGGTGGGTCTTCCCACCTCTCTCTGGAAACTCCCTCACAGACATGTGCAGAGGCCTGTCTGTTGGTGATCCAGTCATATTGACAATATTAACCATTACAATTATCTCTGCTTTCCTTTTCTCTGATGATGAAGAGCTCAGGTAAGGACTCAAAGCTGGCCAGGTTCTATGGATGCTTGCCAAAGTGTGTGTTCCTTGACCTCTCCGCAGCCTTAGAGACGGTTGACCACTCTCTGCTGAGAGCACCTCCCCTTCTATGTCCTTGTATCAACCCATGGCCCCCCTCTTCTCCACGACTTCTTCCCAGTCTCCCCTCCTTCACTTCGATTACCTCTAAGGATGGCAGCCTCCTTACCAACCTTCAGGTTGTTCGGCCTCACAGTCCGTTTCTACAGCTGAGTGCCCTGTCCTGTTCTAATGAGCCATACAGTTGCCTGTTTCCTGGACACCACCTCTAGGTGTTCACAGGAGCATCAACTGATCCTCAAGATGCTGCTGAGGCTCCGGGGTCTCCTCTCAGGTTCCCATTCCTCTTCTGTAAACTCCGCCTCAGTTCCCAGCACGTGTGACACTGGGTCCAGTCAGAGACCTGTCATTCTCCCAGACTCCTTACACCTGAGATCAGCTACCAAGTCTCCATTGTCTCCTTGAAGCACAGATTGCTAAGTCAGGTTCTACACTCCATCTTCTCTTTCTCTAGAACATTATCCTTTATGTCCATTCTAGAACCTGGATTCTAGAATGATCTCTATCAAGTTCAAATCTGCTTTAATCATTCCCTGGCTTTATATCTGTGGTGATTTGAATGAGTATGGCCCCCATAGGCTCATAGATTTAAATACTTGGTCACAAGGGAATGGCACTATTTGAAAGGATTAGGAGGTGTGGCCTTATTGGAGGACGTGTGTCACTGGGAATGGGCCTTGAGGTTTAAAAAAACCCATTCCAAGCCCAGAGTTTCTCTCTTCCTGCTGTTTGCAGGTTCAGATGTCGAATTCTCAGCTCCTCCAGCACCATGTCTGCCAGCCTGCTGTCTTGCTTCCCACCATGGTGATAATGGACTAAACCTCGGAATCTACCCCAATTAAATGCTTTCTTTCATACGATTTGCTAAAGTCATGGTGTCTCTTCACAGCAAAAGAACTAAGACAATACCCCTCTATGCCACCCCTTCATCCTCAAGCTACCGTCCAAACCTCAGCCCTGACACAGCCTGGTGCGTTCAGCTCTTTTCTGAGTCTGAGTTTCTTGTAAGTGGGGGCTGTCTCTGTTACCCTCACTACAAGTTGTTGTTGTTTTAATTCTTTTGTAATTGTGTACAGGAATACAATGTATTTATATCATATGCACCTGCTACTTTCCTCTCCACCTCCTCCCAGACCCCCCCAATTCCATTTCTCCTCCTCCCCTTCCTCCCGCTGCTCCTCTTCACTGAGTCCGTTCAGTTAGTGCTGCCTGTGCGCACATAGACATTGGGTTATCCACAGGAGCTCCAGTAACGTACCGTAGTCATCAACCTCGAAGAAAACTGACTCTCTCTTCCCCAATAGCCACCAACCACCAGTAGCTCCTCGGACAGGGGTGGGGCCTTGCGAACACCTCTCATCCATGCTGGAATGTTGACTGGCTAGCTCTTGTATTGGTCTTGTTCAGGCAATCACATCTGCTGTGAGTTCATGAGCTCAATGACCCTGTCATGCCCAGAAGATGCTGATTCACAGTGGTCCTCTGATTTTTGCCTCTTACTGTCTCTCCCCTCCCTCTTCCCTGATGTTCCCGGAACTGGAGTGGAAAGGGTGTGACATAGTTGTCCTCTCTAGGGCTGAGCCTGTGAGTTGGTTTTCCTTCCAGCCATTCTTGGACCAAGCAGATTGTGCTAACTCTGCATTCCATGCCGATGCCCAGTGATGTGCCTTTAACATTTTCTTGGATGTTTTGCATCTTGACAGGCTTCAAATTTTGATGGAAGAGGCCATGGCAATTCAACACTGATTTATTTCTGATTTCTCACTCCCAGGATAATATCTGATCTTAAAACTAATTTTTTAAAAAAGATACCACTTTGGGGGATTGTTAAGCGAACCAATAAATCTCCTCTATTGATTTTTTTTTTCGTCCAGGCCCTAGGTCTTAAAATATTATTGACAACTCATTCATTTTACAAATAATATCATTGTCTCTCATTTGACATGGGTTTTAAATTCTCAAATTCCAAATTCTCAGACCAAAAATGTGGAGGAAGGAAGCATTGTCACTTTATATTGGGGACTTGAGTAGCATAGATTTTTGTATCCAAAGGCAGCCTTAGAGCCAATCCTCTGGGTTACTAAGGGAGGACTGCATGCTTAAAAATTCAAGTTGGGGGCTGCAGAGATGGCTCAATGGTTAAGATCATTGGCTGCTATGCCAGAGGACCCAGGTTTTATACCCAGCTGTAGTGGGTAGCCATTCCAGCTTTGATCTGGAAGTTCCAACCCCCATTGAGGCTTCGGTAACTGTCATGCCTACAAGGCAGGGCTGAGAAAGGACCCTGGAGACCCGAGATCCAGATGCGTGGGCTCGCTTGGTTCCTGAACCCTGGACGCTGGAGGTAGACCAAGCAGAGTTCTCCAGAGAACACCGCCGGACTGCGCCACGCCTTTCCTAGACCCTGTAGCCTATCCATTCACTTGTAAGTTACCCCACAAAATAAACCTCCCTTTTAACTACGTGGAGTGGCCTTAATAATTTCACCAATACTCAGCACTGACATGGCAGCTCACAACTGTCTGTACCTCCAGTTTCAGGGGCTCCAAAGCCCTTGTCTGGCCTCTACAGGCACTCCATACACATGGTGCATAGACGTACATGGAGGCAAAACACCCATGCACATAAAATAAAATATTTAAAAAACTTTCAAATTGTATGTATCAGTATAGACTGCAATCCCAGCACTTCAGAGCTGAGACAACCTGGGCTGAGTTTGAGGCCATCCTGGGACATATAGCAAGGTTTGTCTAAAGGAAGAGGTGGGAAAAGGAAGTAGGGAAGGAAGGAAGAAATGAAGGAAGGAAGGAGTCAAAAGAGTAAAATACCCACAACAAAGCAAGTTCAAGAAAATGCCCAAGCAAGATGGCAAGATTTAATGACAAGGATTTCATTCTTTCTTGGAAATCTATCTTCTTTAAGTCTTCATAAATGGCAACACAACAGTACAGATGGCTCTTTCTAGTTATTTCTTGAGAGTTGGTCAGCAAACCTAAGGCTTTTAAAAACGTTTTAATGTATATACGTGTGTATTTCTCTCTCTCTCTCTCTCTCTCTCTCTCTCTCTCTCTCTCTCTCTCTGTGTGTGTGTGTGTGTGTGTGTGTGTGTGTGTGTGTGTGCATGAAGGCCAGAGGACAACGCTGAGTGTCATTCTCAGGAGTGCAGTCACCTCCCTTAAGACAATCTCTCACTGGCCGGGAGCTCACCAAGCAGGTTAGACCACTGGGCAGTGAGCCCCAGGCTCCTCCTGTGCCCACCACTCCAGTGTGCACCATGGAGCCACCTCTCCAGTGTGCACCAGGAAGACCACCTCTCCAGTGTGCACCATGGAGCCACCTCTCCAGTGTGCACCAGGAAGACCACCTCTCCAGTGTGCACCATGGAGCTACCTCTCCAGTGTGCACCAGGAAACCACCTCTCCAGTGTGCACCAGGAAGCTCTGAGTTTTCACAAGGTTTCTGGTGATTGACCTCAGGTCCTTGTCCTTGTGAGGCTAATACTCCACCACCTGCACTGTCTCCCCAGCCCAGGAAACCCAGGCTTAATTCTGACCAACTGAGCCGTCCACTCCCTTTGTGGGGCCTCCTCTTCCATAAAACAAAGTAATTGAGATGGTTTGGGTTGGCCAAAGTCCTTTCACAGTGAAGAATAATCTCATGAAAACCCTAAGCATGGAAAAATAGAGTAAAAGCATTCATAAAAAATAAAAATCTCATCATTTCATTATAGTTCCAATTCTTTACGATTACATCAAAAATAAATGTATTAATAATAATGTGCATTTGCTCTCATCGGGTGTCTGCCTTCCCAGCTCTGTGGTGACCAAGTGCCACCATCCACAGCGTTTTGTTTTCATGTGCTTTGTAGAGATGGACTCAGGCCTCACGCTTGCAAGCATTTTACCAACCGAGCTATCTCTACACCCCCAAACAATTGTATATAAAGTGAGAGAGAATTGGTTCAGTGTAGGGAGACAAAGTCCAGAATCAAGCCTTTTACTCAGAGCAGAGCCCAGGGCAGCCGCAAGCATGAGACCTCACTTCCACCTCCTCAGTTCTGGGTTCACAGTCTTGCCACACCATAACCTTGCCGAAACAGGTAATCTTACTGTCAGTGTTTTAGATGGACTTGAACTAGACATCCGAACAATTTAATGGCGTGATGGCTTCTTTGTAGAAGACTTCGTAAAAGGTCTCCTCCTCGGTCCATGGGATGTATGAGAGGTCACTTCCGGCTCATGTAGACATTCAGGGTTCTGCCTGCTATTCAGACCTGGAGGGCAGTGTGGAGCACCTACTATGCTGGTTATTGATGGGGAAACTGATAGAAATCTCATGGGGCTATCTTTCAGCCAATCACAGTGTACTCCATTTTCTAGGCACCTACTGTGTTCCAGGCACTATTTTCTAGACCAGGGGTTAGCAAACTATAGACCATAAGCTAGAGATGACCAACTGCATTCTGGGAAGTTATGAATCTAGAGCTAAAAATAGCTTTGTTTTTTTTAACGTTTTATAAAATCTTTATTGACAAATAATTCACATAGTATACAATTTGCCTGTTTCCACAATTTGATAGACTTTAGTCCAGCATCCTCATAGGCCCATGACACCATCACCATTTTCTATTTTAGAACATCGCTGTCTTCAGTTTCATACACACATGTAATGTATGGTGATTTCACGCCACCTTATTTTTTTTAATGAACATAATATTTGCAATTGTAACCATTTTTTTTTTATTTTGTGTACCTTTTATTTTGTTTCATTTTCTTGGTTTTTCCTCTTAGTGGAATTTTTTTTCTTTTTTTTTTCTTTTTTTTTAATTTTATTTTACAATACCATTCAGTTCCACATATCAGCCACGGATTCCCTTGTTGTCCCCCCTCCCGCCCCCCTCCCCTTCCCCCCAGCCCAGCCCCCCATTCCCAACCCCTTCAGGGCTAAGCCTCCCCCGAGGACTGAGATCAACCTGGTAGACTCAGTCCAGGCAGGGCCAGTCCCCTCCTCCCAGGCCAAGCCAAGCGACCCTGCATAAGCCCCAGGTTTCAAACAGCCAACTCATGCAATGAGCACAGGACCCAGTTCCACTGCCTGGATGCCTCCCAAACAGATCAAGCCAATCAACTGTCTCACTCATTCAGAGGGCCTGATCCAGTTGGGGGCCTCTCAGCCATTGGTTCATAGTTCATGTGTTTCCATTCATTTGGCTATTTGTCCCTGTGCTTTATCCAACCCTGGTCTCAACAATTCTCGCTCATATAGACCCTCCTCTTTCTTGCCAATTGGACTCCCGGAGTTCCGCCCAGGGCCTAGCCGTGGGAGTTCCGCCCGGGGGCCTAGCCGTGGATCTCTGCTTCCAGATCCCTCAGTCATTGGATGGGGTTTCTAGCACGACAATTAGGATGTTTGGCCATCCCATCACCAGAGTGGGTCAGTTCAGGCTGTCTCTCGACCATTGCCAGCAGTCCACTGTGGGGGTATCTTTGTGGATTTCTGTGGGCCTCTCTAGCACCTTGCCTCTTCCTATTCTCATGTGGTCCTCATTCATCATGGTCTCCTATTCCTTGTTCTCCCTCTCTGTTGTTGATCCGTCTGGGGTCTCCCGCTCCCCCAAGCTCTCTTTCCCTCGACCTTCGCCCTTCATTTCCCCCACTTATGACCAGGCTGTTCATTTCAGATCTCATCCATTTCTCCATCATTGGGCGATCCCAGTGTCTTTCTTGGGGTCCTGTTTTCCAGGTAGCCTCCCTGGTGATGTGAGTAGCCGTCCAGTCATCCTTGTTCCACAACTAGTATTCTCCTATGAGTGGGTACATACCATGTTTGTCTTTCTGAGTCTGAGTTACCTCACTCAGGATGATTTTTTCTAGATCCCTCCATTTGCCTGTAAACCTCATGATGTCATTGTTTTTCTCTGCTGAGTAGTATTCCATTGTGTATATGTACCACATTTTATTTATCCATTCTTCAGTTGAAGGGCATCTAGGTTGTTTTTAAGTTCACAATTCAGTGGCATGAATTACATTCAGGATATTAATTACACTCATGATACTAATTACATTTGTGGTATTCACTGATTACATTCATAGTATTCATTCAATAACTATATTTATATTCATTAATTACATTAATTGTATTGATTTATTATATTTTGATATTATTGTCCGCTTGTGGGGCTTTCCCATGACAAAAAACAGAAACTCTGTCCTTAGGAAATCATTGCTCTAAAAAATAGTTCTATTTATTATTTATTATTATAGATTATGTTAAAGAATGTTAATTCTCAAGTCTAATTTCTGGGCCAGAGAGAAGGCTTATTAGGTGAAGGTTGCTGCTAAGTCTACCAACCTGAGTTCAATCCCCAAGACCCACATGATAGGAGAGCACCAACTCCCAAAAGTTGCCCTCTGACCTCTGTACACACAGTGACATGTGTGTCTCCACCTCCGTATGTACACTAAATAAATAAATTTAATTTTCTACTTTCCTTTAAACTTTAAAGACATATTTCACCAAATATTAAGACACTGGACTTTAAGAAAGTGGTTCACCCCAGTCTTTGGGGTCCAACGCAGCTACTTCTTTTCTTTTTTCTTTTTTTTTTGAGATAGGGTTTCTCTGTGTAGCTTTGAGCTTTAAAATTTAAAAAAAAAAATAAAGTTTCCTGGAACTTTTTTCTTCTGTGTACTCTTCTAGCATTATTAAAAAAATCCAAGACATGATCCTGGTTTTTGTACTTTTAGCACACTGCTTAACAACAAGGTTTCTTATATATTTTAAATGTTTGGGGGAGGAGGAAATCAAAATTTCATGACACTTCAAAGTCCCATCATACACAGATTTCCATGTCCATAGACAAAGTCCTATTAGAAGACAGTCACCCCTGTCCAAGGTTACTGTCTCCTGGAGAGTTAAGAGTGTCAGTGACATAGACCATGTGACCAGTTAAACCTAAAATATGCATCATCTCGCTCCTTGCAGAAAAATGTGCCGGTTCCTCTTTCAAGCACTTGACATGCGCTGAACACACCAAGAATACAGTCCACCTCCGAGCAGGAGAAACAGAGAATGAATGATATACACCATTTAAAAATAGAACAGTGTATTCAAAGGTGGTTATCAAAACAAAGGGGCGGGAAATTCGAGACAGGAGCATAGGGTCAAACGGATAGCAGGATGCAATCTTCAATTTCATTTTCATGACCTCCCAACTACAGCGAAACTCCCACTTAAGCCTACGGTAGTCATGGTAGTCATACTTTAAGTCTAAAGACAATTTGCATGTTACAGGGAATTTACTATGCCCTTGCAATCAAGAAAAATCTCCAGGAAGGAATATAAGGGGATGGGTTGGGGTTTCTACTTAAGGAACAGTGGTTGTCTACAGAGCTGCTTTGGCATTATTAAGGGTGCACAGAGAAGCACTAACACTCTGTGGCACTGTGTGTGGGTGGGAATGCATACATATGAACGTGTGTGTGCATGTATGTGCATGCGTGCGCGCGTGTGTGTGTGTGTGTGTGTGTGTATGTGTGTGTGTGTGTGTGTGTGTGTGTGTGTGTGTGTGTGTGTGTGTGTGTGTGTGTATGTATAGAACAGAGGTCACATCATCAGATGTCTCATCTCTCACCGAACTGGAAGTTTGCCGTCTTTGGCTAGGTTGGCAGGCAGGTGAGCCCCAGGGTCCATTTGTCTTCACCCCACAATGCGAGGGTTAAGGCACCTGCGGCCTTGCTGGCTTTTTACCCAGCCCTCCTTGGGCAGCTTGGGGTTTAATCATCTCCTCTAACCCCTCCCTTCTGGGTATTGGGGCAGCTTTCAGCAACTCAGAATCAAATCACCTGAGCCTACTTTCCTCTTTGGAAAATGGAGCCAGCCCCATCCTCAACCACCGCGGAATGACATCATTTCTAATGTGAGACCAGGAAGGCCAGCGCAGTCCTGGAGAAGTGCTTGAGAAATGTTCGCTTCCTTCCCTCACTTCTAATCAAATCCAAGTTCTTGGCTCCCAATTAAAGATTTCCGAAAGTTCCCTTTAATCTCCTGTTAGTTTTTGAAAAGCCCCAAGCCAATCCGGACGGCAGAAACAGCAAATGACCAGAAGAAACCTTTAGTGCCAATCTGCATTTCCTCACCCAGCCCCTGCCCGCAGAGGCAACAGCAGCCTGCCCCGCTGTGTTCCTGCCTCACTCGTTATTGCGCATGTATTTCTTTTTTATACCTTTCTGACACTTTTTCACCGCTCTGTGACTCTCTCTGCTGATGCCCCTCAAATCCTGAAGTGGTTCCATGATGCTGTTATTTGAGTCATCCTTCAGTGTTTCTGGGACATAAAAATGGTTAAATTAAATGTCAGAAGCAAAAATGAATTTTCTTTGATAAACTGTACAAATAAATACTTCTCCTTTTTCTTCCTTCCTAGGGTCGAAAGAATGAGCAATAAATTTGGAGCTGTGTTCCCCTTGAATTGGCCTTATTTGTGGTCATTATTTTGAAATATTTACCAAGTAGTTGTGTTCTTTAAACTTCCCCCTCTATGTTCTTATGAAATAGAATGGAAACAACTGTGTGTTTTGGTCCTTCCACTAACATTGTAAAATGTACACACTATGATGTAGAAATTGAAATATTATTGTTGCCATAGAAATACGAAAATCTGTGGTATAAATGTACAGCCAGTGAGTGATTTGTTTTCATTTTTATTATTCCGCGGGTGGAGCTTCATTTGATGGCAATCCCATATCACATAAATTAGGTGACATTTCTCTCAGTTTTTCTTCATTGCCACCACCAATGTGACACAAAGCACGGAATTGTGGCCTGCAGGGCGACATCACTCTCTCACCCAGCATGTCTTCCCATTCTTGTTTTGGGCATTCCTCACAAGCCACTTACGGACTAAGAATGCACCTGCATTGGTCGGTCGCCTCACCTGTAGCAGTGTGAGGCCTAGGTTTGATTCCCTAGCACTCCACAGAACTGGGTGTGACCGTGACACCTGTAATTCCGGCACTCGGGAAGGAGAGGCAGGAGTTCAAGGCCATTTCTGTCACATAGTGAGTTTGAGGTTAGCCTGAGCTACATGAGACCCTGTTTTAAAAATCCCAACAGCAGACCTGCAAGGCAGCTCATCCCTGGGCCCCACCTGGTGGAAGGAGAGAAGCAACTCCCCCACACATAGTCTGCTGTCTTCCACACATGCACTGTTTTAAACTCTCTCTGGCACACACATAATTTTTTTAAATTACAATAAAAAACACCAACCACACAAACAAATAAAAATCACTTTGTAGTTAGAAGGAACCTTAGATCCATGGTAGGCCAGTTTCTCAATAAGTGCTCCAGGATCTGTATGGCCCTTACAGCAGTTCTTCCCAAAAGGCACGCCCTGCAGCTGTTCCTTGACTACAATGGAGACATTCTTTCTCACTTGGATCAGAAAGACGCTTCTTAGATTCTCTCCATTTTGGTCTTGGTTTGTGGCTCTCCACAGCTCAGTGTGGTGGGCTTTGAGTCATTGACTCAGCTTAGTACCACCTGCAGCCCTGGGAACCTGTAGGAGCTGGGAATAGTTAGATCCCAGCCATCAGCCCCAGGAAGCCTTCCTGTGATGATTCCGTTACATAGTACAGTTTGGAACACACAGGTGTTCTGTAACAGAACATGGACAGAGCTTTGGAATGAAAAGCACCTGCATGGGGAGACTTCCTCCTTGTCATTTTTGGGCAGACTCTCCATTTCCTCATGGTCCAAAGGGGGTTATCAGTAGCTAATTCATAATCTTGCTGAGAGAAACCAAGGAGACTCCAGTAGCAAAGTGCACAGCAGAAAGCCCAATACACCTGGGATTCTCTAAACATCCAGAGATGGTAAGATTGTTCTGTGATCAATCCTGTTGATCCGATTTCTATTCCCAGAATGCATTTAATGGGGAAGGAGAGAACTGACTCCACAAAGTTGTCCTGTGACCTCCAGACATGCACTGTGTGGCACATGCATGCCTATATGACATACACACACACACACACACACACACACACACACACACACACACACACA
>CABHPR010125944.1:0-16530 GCA_902168415.1 Peromyscus melanophrys | reverse complement strand
ACACACACACACACACACACACACACACACACACACACACACACACAGAATAAGTTTAGGGTTTGAACTCCATTCAACACATTTAGTAGATGTCTTCAAACATCAGCCAATATGGATTCCACTCATTTGAAAACAGGCAAGTTCAGAGTAAACATTTTAGACATAAGACATAAACACCTTCAGCTCACAGATGCAGTATCTGCACTTGAAGAGGCTTTATGACTTGTTCAAGGGCATGGAGCTGAGGCATCGCTATCTAGCAATCCAGTGCACGCCTCCTAGGCCCCAGGTCTTCAGTCAACACACTGTTATCTGCCTCGTCGTGGGATGATAAGATTTCTAGCCATGGGTCTGGTGATTGCACACGTTGTCAGTATAATGTCCAAATTAACAACGTTTGAGCTCCCCCTGAGTACTGGACACCCTGCTTATTTAGATGCATACATCTTCCTTCCTATTTATGTCCCACTCTGTGCTGAAATAATTTAAGGTGACTCTTGGGCATGTTATCAACAAACCAGATCTCTGGCTGCTACCACACCCCTCTAAGACCTGGATAGTTCAGTAGTTGCTTTCTAGAACTGAGGGAAGAAAATTTGTAGAAAATGTACACAATTTGTGAGTCAGGAAACATACCCCATTTTTGTGGTATCATGTGAAACAGTGCGATAGTGACTTAGGTTGACCAGAACCCCATTCATAACGTTAAGAACTACATTGGGTATCAACACGTTAGGGCTTGCCGTTCTGGTCACGAAGAGAAGAACAGGCATTTTACTGTGCCCTTGCTTGGGTGAAATAAAAGGGTTAATTCTCCCCCACTGTGTGCCAAAAAAGTCTAGTTTACGAACTGGAACGAATATGGCACCTTTGTTTTAAACAGCCCATTTCCAGTTTTGTGTGGCTGTTGAGATTCCTGAGCTAGTGACAGGGGCCTGGGCAGGAAAATGGGCAGGGTTACAAATGTGGATGCATGGGCTGTGGGAAGGAAACTATTTAAAATGGGGCTGAGGGAAAGGGGGGAAAAATCCCCTTTCCCCAGCTGAGATTTTTCCAGGATGTCGTCATACAGTCTCCAAGACCTCCTTGAAACAGTAGATGGCTCTCACTGGCTGTATGCAAATGACCTGAGAGCCCTGGTTTCCTGGCACAAGGATGCAGTCTGAGCCTGGCTTTCTCAGTCCTGAAAGAACAGAGTCATTCCTGACAGGGCAGTTTCAGCCCTGACATTCCAGGAAATAATTCCATAACGTCACTCAGGCTGGGGTTTCACCCGTCCTAAGACACAGAGGCACAAGTGCAGTGTGGAAGATTTAAGTTTTCGCCCAGACTTTAATGCAAAACCCAGAGCAAAAGCCGTGCTAGGAGGCCGGATTTCACTGAACATTGTCGCTAGTAATTAAACCTAGTATAAGGGAAGAAAGGCTGCTGCCAGGAAATTGCAGACACAATCTGAAGCCTATTTCCTCTCCATTTTACAGACGGGGGCATGCTGTGTCCCAGATGTGACACCCAGATAAGGTGTTTGGGTCATTAATGTATTTGCAGAAGTTAGCGGCATCCTGGAGGCGCAGAGGCTTTTCTGAGGTTTGCTGGCCTGTACATTTCAATGTGTTTCATTTTCTCCAAGAGCAAGACAGCTGAGAAAGGTCACGAGTCTCGGGTTAAAAGCCCGGAAATGGACCAGGGCCCCGCACTATGACATCATTTTCTTGCAATGCAGTGAAGCAATGACAATCCATGATGGAAAAAAAAAATGACTAGCGAGGCCTGGCAGCCGCGGTGAGCCCCAGAATCTGCCTAGGTATAAGAGCACAGCAGGGAGAGTGAGGGGAGAGAACAGGAGAGGGAGGTGGGCTAGAGCCTGGTCCGCTACTGCTTATTGACAGTCCTGTGGCTGGTCCAAGGGGAAGAAGTCAGATTAAAACGTGCTTCAGTGCCTAACTGCCCGTCCTGGTGTGGGCCGACATCGACCCTTTTCTGACTCAAACAGCTGTCTCAGGACCAGCGATAGGGGCTCTGTGCTGCACGGACCTTCCTGGATATGTGCACATAAAGGTCTGTTCACGCAGATGAAGAGAGTAATAGCGGCCCGAAGAAACTGGGCCATACAAGTCCCTGTACAACTTGCCGGCACCTCCCCAGGAGCATCTTCTCTCCTCAGCTATCATCACTTATATAAACTCTGGAGGGTGAGGAATCAGCTTTGAGTCTTATGTGGTCCTCCTGAGACTTAGAACCTTCCTGTGAGTTCCTTGAGCTGCCCTCCTCCTTCTAAGAGGGATGTTTCAGCCCAGCAGAAGCAGCTGTAAAGACCTTGTCCTGGGCACAATTTGGAGTGGATGTCCAGACTTTCCTAAGTAGTCCTGTGAGGATGTGAATACCCTCCTTGTGGGGGACACTCAGAAGTCTAAGTTTGAGAACTTGCCTGATTATGAGGCTTGGACAAAATCAGCTTCCTGAGTGGCCATCCCCAAACACATAGGGATCGTTTCTCAGGACTGACCAAAAGATGTCCTCAATGCCCCAACACAGTCATAGGAGGCTTGTTGGCTCAGTGAACAAGAGCCCTGGACTAGGCGTCAGCCTGGCCATGTGATCTTGTACAATGTGCACAATTGTGGTGGTGCTACTGGCCTCCCCAAAGGCAGAGCCTGACCTGGATTCCATCTAACTGGTCCAGCCCTGAATCAAGTCAAGGATTTAAGGGCTCTGGCCAACACATAGAGAGGCTGCATCAGAATGGCCTGCTGTTCCACCTCTAACCAGGTAGCAAGGTTTGGAGAACTGGGCTTCTGCCTCCACCTCTGCTCACTGGCTTGGTGGCTGCTACCTGTAACTGAGTGTCTGTTCCCTTTGTCACACCCCATGTAGGGACTGCAAGACGGCTATAAAGCACAGCTGTAGAACTTTGTCATTTTTCTTTGCTCAACCCACTTAGCTCCTCTTTGAAGTTAGCAGAAGCTACCAAACACTGACTACAGGTAAGACAGAAGATCACAGCTCCTTGGCACTTTAATATATATTTCAAAAAACAATTGACATTAAATCGCTTTTACAATGCCACTTCCTAGCCTCCTTGATTGGGTAACGTCCTACCAGGACTGTCCCAATCATGCCCGCCCAACCCTGCAGCAGCTGAGCCGGTACCAGGCGGCCCACCTAATCTGGGTTTTAGGGGGTTATTTTACAGTAACTGGGGAACAGAGACAGGTGTGCTCTCTGGGAAAGTCACATAGCTGAGAGGTGTACCCATACCCAGAATGGCTCAAAACCCAGTCTTCTCCTCCCCACCCCTTGTTCTCTTGGGGGGGGGGCGTGTCTTAAGTGAGTCACTATCCCCAAGATCTGTTGAAAGCTCGAGCTGTTGTATGGCCAAGGAGCATAGCAAATCTAGAGAGGGGAGATTTTACTTAAATGCCCACAATACTGAGGTTTTATTTTTCTGCCAAATTGGCATTCTTATGCCCGCTGATCTCTCCCTTAAGCAGTTCTGATCCTCTACAGTTAACCCTATAGGGAAAGGGAATTTATCTTACACTGGTGTATTTGATCACAAAATCTGCGGCTTGTGTTTGTCACCATTTGAATAGCCCTCATGCTTGTCCACACATGTTGAAAGTGTTGTTTAACTTAAATACACAGAGTAGACTCATTGCAGACTACCCTTTCACCTTGCTCTAGGCAAGGCGGAAGATCAAAGCTTCCTGGGTTTTTTCCAGGATGACCCCTGCTTTGTTCTGAACACTTTGCCTACCTCCTGTTTGTAGAAGCTCCTACAAAAGCTCCTTGTTTGTCTATTCTCTAACCCACCTTCTTACGAACAAGACCCCATCGCTCATTTGGCAGCCTAGGGACAGGGGATGCACCCACATGGGTAGTCTTTACTTTGCTGTGCCTTTCATGGTTATAGTACCAACTCTTTCCAACTTTTATAACTCATAGTGTTAGAGCAGTGGACGGCAGTGTAGGACTTGGCAGGTGACGAGAGCGACTGGAACTAGCTCTGTTCTAATAAGACCGATGCTCAACAAAGAGAAGCAGTTTACTATTATGAATTCTGCCTTGAAATACCCACATGGCTAACATTTTTAAAAAGTGACCCTGGCTTATGAAGTCATTAATTCCTTTCAGATTGGAGGAGAATAGAAAGTTAATAATGATAACTGATTTCACTTAGCTCTTGAATTATTATTGATTAAGAATACATAGGGCGTCGGGCGGTGGTGGCGCACGCCTTTAATCCCAGCACTTGGGAGGCAGAGGCAGGCGGATCTCTGTGAGTTCGAGGCCAGCCTGGTCTCCCAAGTGAGTTCCAGGAAAGGCGCAAAGCTACACTGAGAAACCCTGTCTCGAAAAACCAAAAAAAAAAAACCAAAAAAAAAAAAAAAAAAAAAAAAAGAATACATAGGGCACCAGATTGTGTCTTCTTAATATGGCACAATGATTCTGAAAAGTAACTCTCCCAGCCCAAGGGCCAGCAAGAGGCTCACTGGGGCAGGGAACTTTCCACTAAGCTTAAAGACCATGTTGCATCACTGGGACACACTCTCTCCTGGCAAGCTGTCCTCTGGCCTCCACACCTGCTGTGGCATATACACACATATGCACATGTGCACACACAAATAAATACTTGTTAAAACCAACCAACCAACCAACCAACCAACTAACCAACTAACCAACCAACAACAACAAAAAACTCCAGCCCATAAAACAGAGATGATATAGAAGAGAAACCATAAAGAAATTTGACCAAGCTACACACCAATAAAAGAGCTGAAAGCAAATTCTTTCCCCTGGGGGGCGGGGCAGGCCTCTGTTTTCCCACACATGAAACAAAGGAGCCAAAATTAGCTGTCATGTCCAGAATCCTGGGACTTAAAATACATGTGCTAGTGTAAAATGTTAAGCCCTCACATGCTTTGTTTGGCAAATTTCATGAAAAAGATAAGCTCAATGGAATTATGACTTCAGACAGAAATGGATGCTATCACAGACCAAGGGAGCAACGTGAAGGAAAACACAGAGCTTGGCCACAGATATGAAGGAATGTCTATTTGCAACAGGCAGCCTGGACAGGAGGGGGATCCGGCTGAGAGCACCTCGCTCAGGCCAATCAATCAACAAGGATTTAATTTGACTCAGGTTACTTTATTTGTCAAGGGACTCTTAAGGGGGCGCCTGAGATAACATGGCCAAGGATTATATGCCCCGCTGAGTGTAGTAGATTGCAAAAATATCCTAGTGACTAGCTCTGTGAGATTGGGGAGGGAAAGGGCCTGGGTAACCAGAGAGGGCTTAGGAAATATTCAAGGAATGCTCTGAGGTTGAGCCTAAACAGTGGGGCCTGGCTGGGGCTTGTAAAGAAAGGGCAGTGGCAAGCAGACAGAATGGGAATGAAAATGGGTTTATCCTCTGTAAGTAGACTCCACAGCCAGCATTGGGGGGGGGGGGGGCGGGAGGACGGGACACGGACACATCACGCTTACAAAAAAGCACTTTGACCGTGAACCAAAGAGTAAGCTTTAGACGTCCTCAAAATATAAAGATGCCTTGGTGTTCAAGATTTCCACTGGACTCAGCTCTCCCAGAGAGAAATAGAAAGAGAGCACAGTGCTTCTCCAGCTGGGCTCTCTTACAACACCAAAACCACCAAGTGCAATGGTTACTCTTGTTGCTGTGCCTGCCAGGGAGCTGAGACAGAATCGACATGGAATTCTAGGACTCAGATACCTAACTCTTTCTTCTCTTTGTTTCCTTCTTTATCTTCCATTCCTATCTTCCATTACAAGCTGTCTCATTCTTTCATCTTTTTCAAAGATATTGATTGAGTCCTTTGGGTCAGCCACATTGAAACCTTTTGGAGAGGGGATGGCGTGTGAGTGTGGAGCCGCAGGCAGGAGGTATGAGCTTTTAATATTAGCTCTGCCTATGACTCATTCTGTGTTTAGGTCTTGAGGCTTGATGTTTATTCTTGGGATATAGTTCAGGCATTTTCCAGATGAGGAAGGGCTTTGGGGCCCCTAGCTGGCTTTTCCTAATAACTCACCCAGTCATCTTCATCTTGTTTAAGCATGGGTTACTTCTCTGAGGGTCTTTGATCCTCTGGCTGCAGACGCTCTGGCACCAGGGAGTCTTAAAGGTCAAGGAGCAAAGACACACAGAGAGGTGGGTAAAATTGGGGGACACTTGTTAGTGAGAGCCTGTGGGGTGAACATTGGCTTCTAAGATAGATGGACGGTGTCATCCGCAGTATGAGTAACTGCTCACTAAGCTGGGGCAGGGACCCCTCAGGGGTGTTCTGAACAGGGTTGTTTGCATTAAACTCTGTTTCCTTTAATCCATGTGGACTGCCAGTGTTCAATCTCATGAAGTCCAAAAGCAACAGTAAGTACCCGAGCCTCAGTTTCTTTACCTGGGGAATAAGGAACCTGGACCCATTCATCTCCTGAGGCTCCTTGCAGCTCTACTTGCTGTGATTGTTTGATCTATCAATTCTCCTCACAGTCATTTGGCTCCACAGGGCACGCAGATGAACAGCCTTGACATTCTCTTCCAGTACAATGTGAAACAACACACAGATACAGTAGAAAACTGCATAAATGGAAATACTGATTGGCAAGTCAATGATTCACTAAAGGCACTAAGTTATATTAAAGACCTGTGAGATAAGTGTGATGGTTAGCTTGAATTTTCAATGTGACAATTTAGAATCACTTGGAAACAGAGCCTCAGAAAGTGTGTGGCTAGATCAGGTTGGCCTATGAGCTTGTCTGTGAGAGATTGTCTCTACTACATTAATTGATATGGAAAGACCCAGCCCACCTTGGGCGCCCCCCCCCTCCGGGTTTGAGTTCTTAATTGTATGAGAATGGAGGAAATAAACTGAGTACTGATTATGCATGCATTGGTTTCTCTCTGCTCTTGACTGTGAATATGACTAGCTAGTTTAAACTCCTGCCAGCCTCACCTTCCTGATGCGATGGATTTGTGATTTAACATAATGTTTTCTTCCTTGAGTTGCTGTTTGTCGAGATATTTAATCATAGTGGCGAAAATGAACCTCAGACAACATGCTTAGCCACGCCCACTGCAGCATGTCCAAACACTTGACAAACTACGTTTATGCGGGGTTGTATTTCCTTGTTTGTTTTAGATACAGTTGTAAGAAGTCACACAGGGTGGGATCCTGTGTACTCTATACCAAATTCCCCTCGAGGATGCCATATTGCAAAACCATAGCACAAAAAATCACAACCAGGTCTTAGACATTAACAGTCAAGATGAAAACCATGTCTGTCATGGTTGGGATTCCTCCTGTTGCCCTTCCATGGTCTCACACATTCACTCTCGATCCTTAATCCCTGGAAATTCCTGGAAACCACTTATCCAGTCCCAATTTTTATAACTTTGTCATTTCATGAATTTTATAAATATCATGCAGATCATAAATGTGTAAAATAAGCTTTTATAATCTCAACATCATTGTTGTTTATTTATCTATTTATTTACTTATTTTGAGACAGAGTCTCATGTAGCTCAGGCTTCCCTCATACTTACTGTTTGACTGAGAAAGAACTTGAACTTTTGATCTTCCTGCTTTTACCTCCTGAGTGCTAGGATTACAGGTGTGTAAACCATCCCTGGTTTATGCAGTGTAGGAATCCAGTCTAGAGCTTTTCATGTGGTATGCAAGTACTCAGCCAGCAGGGCTATAGTCCCCAGTCATCAAACATGTGCCTTCCGAAGTCAGTGACCGCCACAAAGCAATAAAACAGAGTGGGGAAATGGTCTCCACATGAAACACCAAGGCTAGTGAATACAGGCAGTGAAAAGGAAGCTCTGGCTTCCAAGACTACATCACAACTATCCATTTCCTTTGGAATGTTCCCCTGTGAGGAGCTGTGTCCCAGGCTAGACCACTGGAGGCTAACAGCTAGAGAGACCACCACAAGGACCAGGCAATAGCCAGGCACCCTGATTGACAGATGAACTCATCTGTGGCTCTGACTGTGAGTGAAGTTGTCTTGAGCCCTTCAGCCCAGCTCATCTGCCGGCTGTACACCTCTGAGTGACATCCATTATGGACTCGAGAAGCTAAAGAGTTGCCCAGCTGAGGCCTGTGTGGGTATTTGACCCATTGAATCTGGTGATATGGTAAAAAACAATTGTTTACCTAAAAAGGCCAACAAATTTGGTGTAATAGTTACATAGCCACAGCAGCCTGGACATCAGCGAAGTGCTAGACAGAGCCTCGGCCCAGAACCTGCCTGTAAACGCTGAGGAAACTGATCCACAGAGGTTCGCTCATCTATCAGTGCCATCTCGGGAAGCCACAGAGAGAGATTCGGGAGCCAACTCTCTGACCCCCAAGCCTCTGCCTTTTCTTGTCTAATGACTAACACTAAACTAAGAAAATATCTGCAGAGCCCATTGTGGTGCGTATCTGTAATGCCAGCACTTAGGAGGCCGAAGCAGGAAGGTCATGAGTCAGCAAGCTCTATATAGTGGAATCCCCTCTCAAAGAAAACCAGAAAAGAGGAGGAGGAAGGAGATGAGGAGAGGCAAGAAGAGAAAGGGGGGTGATGGGAAAGAGGATGAGGAGGAGGAGGAGAAGGAGAAAATAAATAAGAAAGGACCTTTTATGCAGAATCCAAACACTAGCTCTTTGACATGCTACATTTTTATTTCCATTGAATAAAAGCTGAATTAGCCAAAGGCCTTGACATAGAAACAAAAAGTAAACTGGGTGGCCTTACATGTGTGGAGCTTACAGACGCTGCATGTAATTGGGCTATTTGAATGCAACCAGCTCCAATTAGGGAAGCAACGTGTTCCAGTAAACAAAACAAGAGCGATTCTTGGGTCTCTCTGCGCCCAACACACTGAAAGGTCTTTCCTCTGCACGAACAAAACGTGGCCTCTATTAATATCAAGCCTGGCCTCCTCAGAACACTTGCTTCCTGGTGATTTATGGTGGCCAGGCTGCTTCCTGCTCCTTTTGAAAGTTAGATTTCAACCTAGGAGGAATTCTAAGCAATTCCTCATCCCTTGGCCCCAGGGCAACTTCAGGGGACTCTTTTAGAGAGAATTTGGGTATTTACAACTCACAAATTGATCTTGATAGCTCACAAAGGGATGGGGGGAGCTTGTGGTTCTGTCTGATGCCAACTGGGACTTGATCCAAACACAAGTAAGAAAGTCTAGTGCAGGCAGCGTGTGTGGGAACAGATCCTCCCTGACCTCCCAATCACAGTACGATGATGGAAACTTTTTCCCTTAAAAAGATCAAAGATATTATCCTTTCGTCAATGACAATGACATTTTGCTTCTAAAATAATTCCATTTGAGGAAACCAACTAAATTATCCAAGTCACATGCTGCCCATAATTATATCTCAAAGAAAACAGTGTAAGGGACTCAAAAGCTGCCGTTCACCCTGTTGCAACATTTTTGCAACTCACACAGCAACTTGATTAAAGGAAGGCTGCATTCAGCCCTGTTCTGACCATTGTTTGATCGGTACAGGCACTGGTGGCTGCAGGAAAGAGTTGTCAGGGATTGACAGTCCCACGTGTGGTGTGGACAGTTCTCAGTACACACACCCTGAAAGGATGCTGTAAAAATGGAAAAGGCCCTGGGGATGTAGCTCAGTGGGTAGAGTACTTGCTGGGCATACACTAGGCCTGTCTTAGTTTAGTGTTCTATTGCTGTGAAAAGACACCATGACCACAGTGACTCTTACAAAGAAAAAGATTTAATTGGAGCTGGCTTACAGTTCAGAGGTTAGTCCATTATTGTTTTAGTAGGAACCATGGCAGCATGCAGGCAGACATGGTGCTGGAGAAGGAGCTGTGAGTTCTACATCTGGATCGGCAGGCAGCAGGAAGAGAGAATGAGATACTGGGCCTGGCTTGAGCTTCTGAAACCTCAAAGGCCACCCCCAAAGACACACTTTTGCCAGGAAGGCCACATGTCCTAATCCTTTCAAATAATGCCACTCCCTATGAGTCTGTAGGGGCCATTTTCATTCAAACCAGCACAAGGCCTCAGATTCAGTCCTTAGCACTGCATATACTGTCTGTGGTAGTGCATGCCTGTAATCCCAACACTTGGGAAGCAGAAGCAGGAGGACTAGGAATTCAAAGTCATCCTTAGCCACTAACCTGGGCTACATGAGACCCTGTCTCGAAATAATTTAATTTCGTAGTAGATTACTAGCACAAACTCATTTTAGTAAGAAGGTAAACTAACTGGCTTCCTCAGTGGAGAAGTCCAAACTGAGGCCTTTGTTGTAGGAATCTTAGATGGTCTTATTAATAAAATCAAACCTGAGGCCAGTTATTGGGGTGAATGCTGGAAGATCAGAGAAGCAGAAAAAGCTACAGCTACCTCACCCTGCCAATTCCTCAGCTGATCTTGTTTCCTCAGACGGGATGCCTCTGAGTCCTCATCCAGAATGAATCTCAGCTGAACTGCTGCTTGAAAGTCTGAAAGCTTAACCAGCCAAAATGCTTCTAGTTCCTGGTCTAGCAGAAAGGTACTATCTGCCACCACTCCTTGGGATTAAAGGCTCACTTCTGGGATTAAAGGTGTGAGTCACTATGCCTGGCTATTTCCAGTGTGGCCTTGAACTCACAGAGATCCATGCCTCCAGAAGGCTAGGATTAAAGGCGTGAGTGCCACCATTTTCTAGCCTCTGTATCTAGTGGCTGTTCTGTTCTCTGACCCCAGATAAGTTTATTAGGGTGCACAATATTTTGGGGAACACAATACCACCACAGGCCTTACAAGCTTTGAACATGGTAAGAAGCGAAGACACTTGGAAACTGTTCCTAGCCCTTCTTCATCTCACTTCCTAGACATCGACCACGCCCCCTCCCCGACTCCCCGTCATCTCCCTGGCCTCTTGTCCCACTTCTGAACTAAAATGGCTTTCCCAAAGACCACCTGTTACCTTACCAGCCAATCCAAAGGCGTTGTTGAAGTCCTTGCCTGTGCAATGCGGCATCATGGAGGATGCTGCTTACTGAATTGCTCCCTATGGCTTGCTCAGCCTGATTCATTATAGCATCTAGGACCACCAGCTCAGAGGTGGCATCATCCATAGTGGGCTGGGTGCTCATGGGCCAATCTAGCCAGAATGTCTTCTCAACTGAAGTTCCCTCTTCTAAAATGACTCTAACCTGTGTCTAGTTGACAAAAAACTATACAACACATCCCTAAATATTGATAGTCTTCAAAATTCATCTTGAATCTCCTTTTGTGGTCTCTCATTGGGTGATCTCCTGCCATCATGGGATGCAGGAATCAAACTCAGGTTCTCAGTCTTGGCCACAATCACCTTTATGCACCGAGCCACCCCATCAGCCTTGACTTCTCATTTTATCTGAACCTTCTCACTGAAAACACATGGGCAATAGCCACTCAAATGGTCATTGTTTCAGGATATTTGATCACAACGTGTAAAATTTTACCTGCCAAAGGCACCTTCTGATTTGTCTAATAAAGAGCTGAATGGCCAATAGCTAGGCAGGAGAGGATAGGTGGGGACTTCCAGTGGGAGAGAGGGGAACTCAGGGAAGAAGAATTTGAGAGGCAAGAGATTGGCCAGCCATATGTGAAGGAAGACTGTTATAGAGTACTGAGGAGAGGTAACAAACACGTGGCAGAATGTAGATTAATATAAACAGGGTCAGTTTTTTTTTTTTTTTTTTTTTTTGGTTTTTCAAGACAGGGTTTCCCTGTGTAGCTTTGCGCCTTTCCTGGAACTCACTTGGTAGCCCAGGCTGGCCTTGAACTCACGGAGATCCACCTGGCTCTGCCTCCCGAGTGCTGGGATTAAAGGCGTGTGCCACCACTGCCCGGCTCAAACAGGTTCAGTTTTAAGTGCTAGTTGGGAACAAGCCTAAACTAGGCCAAGCTTTCATAAACAATAAAAAGTCTCTGTGTCATTACTCGGGAGCTGGCAGTCCAAAGAAAGACCTGTTACATTTGGTGTTCAACATGGAGGCGCGTATATCCAAGCATTGGGCCTAAGAAACTAGAGCCTAGCAACTGCAGTCTCTCAGGCAGTCTGGGGCTTGCAGCATACAGAGGTGTGGCTCCTTTAAGAGGGCTTGCTGTGCAGCTGGGCACTTGAACAAACACCTGCTGCAGTGTGGACTCAGCAACTTCCCAGAGTTGGGATGGCTGCTAGCTGGTGCCCATGGGCATGAGGCTTGCCTCTTACAGACCTAAGGCAGGCAGAGCCAGCTGCCAGTGCCACGTGCTAAGTTGAGCTACAAAAGGAGCCTGCAGACACACAGAGGTGTCCTGGCCTTAAGGCTTGGCTCACACGATTAGAGACAGGCTGCAGGCATGCAGAAATCCAGGTCCAATTGTGAAAACCTCTGAACAGGTAAGTAGGCTTAACAATGTGCTTAGGTGCTGAAGAAAGAAAAGAAAATGGGTATATATTGTCAAAAAATAAATAATAGTTTAAAAAGACTAAGGTTAAAGCCTTGAAAAAGAGAGTAAAGTAATATAAAAAGAACAAGCCATGTCAGGATGGGAAATATTATAACACAGGATGTTTAGACCTTATATAGTGCTTTATTAACTTTATTTTTTAATGTTAATGGACAAAAAACAACAGCTACTGAGAGACACTGGATAGTAGAAAAACTGTTGAATTAAACTAGCCTGCATATTTTAAGAATGTCTTAACTTCAGAATGGAAGTCAGGAAATGTGTTACATTTGGGGAGAGGTTATGCCTTGTTTCCACAGGGAAAAAAAAGCTATGGATTCCTTCAAAATTAATAAAGATCATATTTGAATGGGGGAGACCTCTGGAAAATCTTGGCTGCAGATATGAAGGAAGAAACCAAAAAAAACTATAAGACAGGTGACATGTATGCTGATCCCCCTACATGGGAACAGCTCTGAGACTAGAGGAGACATGATAAATCTTGCTGGCTACAGAGTCCTCATAACTTATTATTACATGCCGTCCTTTCATTTGGAATGGATGGAGATTCATATTATAGTTTGATTATGTAGTCCAAATGGACTTATAAAGTTGACAGATGCCTTTTACCTGCTCAAACATAGAACAGAGAATCATCTTTAGCTGATTTGTACACACACATTCCATACTTGTGTTAATGCAGGTATGTATGTTACCTTTAAAAGTTAGTCTATTTTCAGAACAAAAGGACCAGACATCAATGAAGACAGGTAGCCTAGGTGATCCAACCTCTCAGAATGCCTCTGTTGAAGTTTCTTCAAAAATCTGCATCCAAAACAACTTCAAAGCTGCTTGCTGAGATGATGCAGCCTCACAGACCAGTCCAGCCAGGACGTTAGTTAAGCCCTGCACTCTCCCATCACACAGAGACTGGACAACAAGCTAGCTCTCCCAGGACTTGACCATTATCTCAATTTTCTCAGGGTCTCCTAAAGATGCTGTCATCCCCAGACAATAGGAAGTAATTTTAAGAACATGACACCCACATTCTTGAGAGGTGGAGTGGGTGATTTTTGGTTGGTTGGTAGGTTATGGATGTCTGTCATTGTTTGGGGGGGGTGGTTGCAAGTAGTAGGGGAGGAAACTAAACAAAGGAGGTTAAATTAAGAGATTTCTTTCTTTCTTTTTCTTTCCTCTATCCTTTCTCTCCTATCTAGTAAAAAAGGGAGGGATATAGAAATGATATGATAAAAGAGGAGATAATTGAATCTACTTTTAAACTAAAAAGCAACTACTAGTCTCAAATATTTTAAATTGGTATGGATTTTTATATATTGATACAAATTTAAGGTTATTTTTGTTATAACATACTGTATATATGTTCCTACTCTTGTTTAAGGTATTGTACCTATGCGGTTCATTTAAAAATATAATGTAAAGTTCTAGACCTTGAAAGCTATTATTACAAACTGTTTAGGATGATTAAGAAATGCAGGTTAGTAGTTAGTCATCTATAACAATCAAACTTGTAGTCATGTTCAGTATGTTTTCAAGGTTAAACAGAGATGTATTTTAGATAGACAGGTGGTCTTCAAATGTATCAGAGGTCTACATAATATGAAATTTTAAATGTTTTAGTATCATAAGGCTTTTCATGACAGTGAGATACATCTGCTTCTTGAAGCACCAATCTACTTCAGAGAAGATGATGGGAATCAAAGACACACCATATGGAGTTTACTTTTATTGTGGCAAAGTTAGCCACTGGGCAAGAAACTACCCTTGCCTTGACTGCTGACAGTATGCTGTCCAAATTAGACAAGGAAGACACAAAGGAAGTCAACTGCTGAACTTTGCCAAGACAAGGTAGGACAGTCTTTCAAAATTTCTGCTTCACAGAAAAATCTGTCAGATATTCCAGGCCTGTAAGCTGAAGATGGATGTCCCAACATTGCAGAGGACCCTTGCAGTCATCTGTCTCTGTCATTTCTATAGTTTTGGAAGTTGCTTGCTCTGCACTTCTTGTTTACTCAGGTAATATTTTATTCTTCTCAGGTCTCTGACGGGATTGAAGACTAGACAGTTATAGTTATAGTTTTCCTTATTACCAAATTCAGAAAAGAAACTCACAAAAGAGATGTAAAGTTTATAATGGTCGAGAGACATGAAAGCTTAAGTTGTTTATCTAAGAAAATGTTTTACGATCTAAAAGGGTATTTTTAGACTGGTGATACAAGTTATGACAGAAAGTGGTTTAGGTATAAAACTTTGGACACCCCAGGATAGGATAGATAATAGAGCACTTTCTCTGCATTTGCCAAATACAAATGGACCAGATGTTGTGAATGTTGTTCTATATCTCTCATAATTGTTCTTATTGTATATAGTTTAACTATGTTAGAGTTAAAACCTTTTTTTAGACAAAAAGGGGGAAATGTAGAGGGGTATTTGATCACACTGTACAATGTTGTATCTCTGTTTTATTTCACCTGCCTAAGGCACCTTCTGATTGGTTTAATAAAGAGCTGAACAGCCAATAGCTAGACAGGAGAAGGTAGGTGGAACTTCCAAGAAGAGAAAATAACTCAGAGGAAGAATCTGAGAGTCAGCAAGATTTGGAGAAAGACAAATGTACAGTACTGAGGAGAGGTAACTAGCCACAGGGTAGAATGTAGATGAAAATAAATGGGTTAAGTTTTAAGTGCTAGTTGGGAACAAGCCTAAAATAAGGCCAAGCTTTCATAATTAATAAAAAGTCTCCATGTCATTATTAGGGAGTTGGTGGTTCAAAGAAAGACCTGTTACAGCTCATCCCATTTTATAAGCCAAAAGATTCCTTCTTAAAACACCCCATTAGTGCTCGGCAGTGGTGGCCTAACACCTTTAATCTCAGCATTCGAGATGCAGAGGCAGGCAGATCTCTATGAGTCTGAGGCCAGCTTGCTTACAGAGTGAGTTCCAGGACAGCCAGGGATATAGAGAAATCCTGTCTTGAAAAACCAAAACCAAACCAAACCAAACAAACAAAAAACATTAGTGAGCCTGGAGTCCTTACCCTTATCCATGCTCATCCATGATTGTCCCCTCTGGCTGAACCACACCCTCCTCATCCTGCCTTTTGTTATTCTGTCAGTACCAACAGTATTCTTTTCTTCTCCTGCAGATGCCTGCTGTTTCCTTGGGGGGGGGGGTCCACCAGTGTCGGAAACTCTGCTACTATTTCTGTATCTCGTCTTTCCCACTGTTTGGTAGATTGTACTCTGCTGGCCTTTTTGGATGCAGTCATGCAGCAATGCTATGACGTGCTTTAGTCGATCACATCTAAGTGCAAAGGCGGGGGAGATGCCTGGGGAGATGCCTCAAATAGCAAATGCTTGTCCTGCAAGCATGAAGACCTGGCTTTGAGCCCCAGAACCCACTTTTAAAAACATGACAAGGTAGCGCACTTACAATCCCAGTGCTGGGGAAGCAGAGGCAGGCAGATGAATCCTGGGCCACTGACTGGCCAGCCAGCCTACTTGTTAAAGTCTTTTGTCTTTTCCGTATTGATCAGTGGTTCTTTAAGTATTCCAGACATAAGTCCTTGGTGATTCCTGTGCATTACAAATGCATTCCCTCAATTTTGTGGTTTGTCTTTTTAATCTTAATGTTGTCTTTTGATAATAAAAACTATTAATTTTGCTGAAGTTCCATGGTCAATCTTTTCCTTGGTTAGCATTTCTTTTTCATATGTTCTGTTGAATCAATATCTTTCCACTCCCAAGTAACAACACAATTTCTCTATTCTAAGTTCTAGAATTGAATTATTTTTATGTTTAGGGTTTTGATTTTGTGAGTTTGTTGTTGTATGCATATGTATATGTTCACGTGGAGGAGCCAAGGGGCATACTTGTATACATACTGTCATAATTTCCCATAACTCACCTCTTTCTATGATAATCAAAATGGAGAAATGTTAATATTCTGATCCCGTCCCTTGGGGCCACACTGCATCCTGATGTAGAAGCTTCTTCTTAAGGAAGAACTTCTCTCCTTTGTAGCTAGAGTTTTCCTGCCGGGCCCACAGTCAGGACAAATCTC
>CABHPR010125943.1:9797-37637 GCA_902168415.1 Peromyscus melanophrys | reverse complement strand
AAAAAAAAAAAAAAAAAAAAAAAAAAAAAAAAAAAAAAAACTGTATTTCTCCTGAAGTATCAGTTAATCAACAAGGTACTCCATATTACATGCCCTAAAATGCAGGCATGACAGGAGAAATAAAATGTTCTCCATTGGAATTAACATGAAAAACATGATATCTAATAAACATAGCTGGCCGTTCTATAATGCTAATGTTGCTATTGATAGATATTACAATCCTAATATATGAGACCATACATTCTATTATACATATATAATAATCACTGGGCAAAGGCAAGGAGGCATTTCGCCCTTCAATTTATAGCTCATTTGCATACATTTAAATTTATTTAATGCATTCAGATTTCTAGCTATGAAATTATAAGTAGTACGATAGAAATGCAAACAACAAGAGCTTTTTAGCAGTAAAAAAAGTTAATTTAGTATTTTTAAATCTTTCCTCTAAATAATGGGCAAGAAAGAATGGCAACACATGACACATTTCTAACGAGGTTTTGCAAGTCTAGCTTGGTACTCGCCCTTTCTTTGGGCACAGTTAGCTGTTCTGAAATGACATTATTTCTTCAAACAATTGTGTTTGTTTATTGATTCATCATTTATTCATTGGAAGGTCATGTTTCAGTGATTAATACATGTCACAAACAGAGAGCAAAACAAAACATTAAAGTTGCTGCTTTCTCTAGAGACAGATACTCTAAAATTGAGAAACACAAAACTCTGAATTCACCCAGGACAATGTCTATTTTTTTTTAATTGAACTAGTGATATTAGTTCTCTCCCTATGCTAGAGGAAACATCTGTCAGAAAACCAGCTGAACCAATAAACACCCCAACGTGCTAGGAAGGACTCTGCCTTGATTTGTTTAAAATATAATAGATGAACACAAAAGACTTTCTCAGGAATGCAGCTAATCACATTAGTGGGCATTTGTAAAGAAGCAAAACACATTTAAAAAAATCATCTGTTCTTAACTACTTCCTCGGTCCTGGAGTATGGCACAGGTGGCAGCGGCCGTATTTTAAAACTGAACCCCAAGGCAAAGAGAGATGAGAGCACGTGAGGTAAGTTGACAATGCAAGGTTTCCATTATAGACACAGAGACAAGAAAGGACTTTCCCTTCACCTACTAATATGAGTGAAAACAAACTGGACAGACTTGAATATTTATGCAAACCAAAATTTAAACTTGCACCTCTAATTCAGAACTGTGCACAGCACTAGTGATGAAAATGAAATACTATCATTATCTGTTTAATGAGGATGCCCATTTGTACTTAAAGGATCTTAATTTGTTATGCTGTGCATCTTTATGTGTGTATTAAGCATTTTTTGATAAAATGACTATGAAAATAGTAAGTTTTAAATAAGTTAAAATATATGATCTAGTTAGCAAGGCTTATGTACCTCCCCTCCCACCCCTTTTTTTTATTTTTACATCTGTTCAGGCCTTAATTCTGATGAGGGATAAGACTTTGTGGTTGTATGTTTCACATGGAAGAATAGAGAATTGCATCATGCCCATCGGAAAGCCTAATCCAGTCACCTTCAGTGTGAGGGTCAAGTTGTGAATTCCCCAGAAAGTAGCAGCAAATCAGACAACTTAATAATGCACTGGGGAAGAAATCACTTAATATTCATGTTGACAGAAAAGAGCAAAGATTAATCATGAGGACTCTGGACTCGGGGAGGACTTGAGACAGCCCAAGTCTGAGCTCCAGGAAAGCTGATTGCTTTAAAGCGGTTCACAGAAACCCTGTGATGAAATGCTAAGGTTTACTGCAAATTGGCAGTGGGTGACAAACGAGGGGCCTCCCTTCCTTTAACTTCAAATTAATCACGCTGCCCTGTTGATCTTCGTCTTCTGTAGCGTGCTGCTTGCAACCCCACTGGTGCTCTTTTGTACAGAAAGGCAATCTTGTCACTGAATTTTCAACAACAGTAAAGGCCATTTCCCCTCATAACTGCTTCAGCCGCCAACAGGTGATTTCAAAAGGAATGTGCTTTTTTTCACTCAGTGAGTAATGTGTTCTGATCATTCTGCTCATTTCTTATGAGGAACTATACCTTAGGAAAAAATAACAGCCAATGTTTACTTGGTATTCAGAGCACTGAAGTAAAAGCATCCAAACTGTTAAATACTATTTTTAATGATAGTGATTAAATGTAATTATATTCCTCTTCCCTTGAGCAATTTATTAGCCCTGTTTGGATTAAATACTTGTTTGCTATAATTTTTAAAGGGCAATTGTTTTCATATTTATTAAGTATTTCCCTCAGTACCTACCTACAATTCCCTCAGAAGCAGCAATATAATCATAAACATGAGAAAGGCTTAGCATTCATTTCTTATTCATGTTTTTTAAACGATTTTCTTTTAACTTTTGCTAATCACGCTATTCAACAGAATGAAGATAGCCTGACAATTCCATGAGAACAAAGTGACCTTTGTTTTAGTATGTTTATAGTATATAAATATAAACGCAACTCTGGGTGGAATTAAAAACAGAACAATTTGTGGGGAAATACTCAAAGTATATAAACTTTCAGGATGATGAAAGTTTGTAATTATTATATAATAAACATAAGGTGTACCCAATTCAGAAACTTAAGTATAAAATATCTAAGCATGTATTTAAAAAATTGTGAAAAATGTGATAAAGTATGAAACACGAAGAAAAATTTGGATTATCTGTCAGAAAATTGTCAAAATTAAGTGACGCACAGAGTCCTGGAAGATACGTGAACTTATCCACGGTTAAGAACTGGAAAGGAAGATCACTGATAGAATATACAAAACAGAATTCGAATCTCTGTATGCTGTATAAGTGAGCTATATCAGTATAACTAGAGAATAGCATTAGAAAGAGTCACAGAAAATGCTTTAAAAGTTAGAATCAAGATTATGTGGCAGTTTAAAAAGCCATGTGCACAATTACAATCTCACTGAAACTGCAATATAAAGCACCAAGTGTCTTTCTCCACATTTTCAAAAACTACTTTGGTACTTAAGAAGCATCAGGGGAAAGTATAGTTATCAAGGGGGTCCTTGCATCTACTCCAACAGAAGATAATAACAGATAGGGTGTGTGGATAGTGGGGAGATTCATCATCTTTGGAAGGTCTATGCTGGTGTCCTTGAAGTAAGGATGCTTTATGTCCAGTCTCTTCCACAGGAGCACATATTAAAAAAAAAAAAAAAAAAAAAAAAACACTTTTCTACAATGGCATAGAAAGACCCTATAAAGGGCACTGTGATAGAAGTGGATCACAAGAAAACTAAACATGCAATAGCCAGCCCAAATTCCACCTCAAATGACTACTATCAGGAGTCCCTGTAAGCCATGGACAGGATGCACAATGGCTTTGCTTATTACACCATCACATATTGCAAAGATGGGCAAGAATGAATGGTACAATCCATTCCATTATCCATTTCTGAGTTTTTTCCATTGGCAAAATTAATCTAGTTAAAAAAAATCTAAAGAAATCTTATCATTGACCATAGTTTTACCTAAACCCATGAAATCTCCATGATTCCACAATCATAAGAAATATTTATATGAAAATTATTTAATACGAGTTCAAAGATTAATGTTTACTGTCCTGATAAGAAGCATGAAGGATAGATGAAGTTCCAGATCAAAAATCTGTATAAAGACGGAATTGGAGATAGCACTCCTCTGCCACATGTCGAGAGCACCAGAGTGAACGAGAAGTTAGAAGGTGTGGAAGATCTATTAGCTCTCTCTATCTTCTTAACAAAATATGACAACGTGAGTGATTTAAACTTCTGAAATATATTGCAGTTCTGAAGAGCACAATTCTAAATCCAAGGTTCTGACAGAAACAGCTTCTTCTAGGGCTATGGGGGAAATCTTCCTTGTCACTTTCTCCCAGCTTCTGATGGTTTGCTGATATCTTGGCTAGTAAATGAAATGTTTCAAATTCTGCCTCATCTCCCTACAGATGCTCCCCATATCTGACCTCTATGTTCACATTCCTCCCTTTTATAGCGATGTCAGTAATACCAGATTTGTGTCTATCCAAATGTCTTCATTTTTACAACATTATTTCTAAAGAGATCCTATTTTCGTAACAAGATTTCATTCTGAATGACAGGAGATTAGGATTTCAGCAACTATTTTGTGACAATAGACTTGAACTCCTATCAATAATACATGCCCCTAGAATCTTCAGAAAAAAAAGTGTCCTGTGGACAGCCTGCTGACCTCCTGAAGACATCTTGTCCACTCAAAAGCTCTAAAGAGCTACACTACAAAGAACAAGCACTTGGTGTGTGCTGTCTGACCACTCTACTCCCAGTATCTTTGAAAAGGATGCTTCTAACAAAAGAGGGGTTCAATGCATATTTGCTGGATCTGAGAATAAGAAAGCCATTACATCTTACACAACTAGACTTGTGTTGGCGTAAGACTTGGGTTCCTATAGTCTATTTTTAAATGATTGTAATATTAGAAGTTCTTGAATCAAAGACAAAGGACTCCATCATAGCATAATTCTCTTGCTATGCTCTTTATCTTCTCATTGAGTTAGCAGGTGTTTTAGGAAAGTTTCTACCTATTGACCCTCACTCTCTAATTTTACCTCTATGATACACGTATCAACTTGAGGAACTGGACAGGTGGCTCAGCAAAAAAGATCACTTGTTACTATTGCAGAGGACCCAGGTTTGGTTCCTAGCACTCACATGATGGCTCAAATCCATCCAATACTGCAGTTCAAGGGATTGAAGCCATCATCTGATCTTGTGGTACACATGAATACATGCAGGTAAAGCACCAATACACCTTAAATAAATAAATCTAAAAATGTTTAAAAATATATAAAACACGTCTAAACATTCGCACAGCTATGATGACCAAAATCAACTTCTTTGTCTGGAAAAGAATCCTCATTCTCTTAACTACTTCTCTTTCCATGTTCATAGAGAACTCAGCCCACCTCCTTGTTTTTGTTACTTGGTCTCTTACATCTATTACATTGTGTCTGTTTCTTACAATTGCTAAACCTCTTACTATCACTCACTAAGTTACAAACAACACCCTTTTACTCAAAGATCACTGAATATTTGTATACAGAACAAAATAGTAAATATTTTATTTTTTGTGAATCATGAAATGCCTATGATACTCAGTTCTGCTTTGGTTGCCTAAATGGACCTTGGGGTAAGCATGAGTATATACAGGCAAAGCACACACACACACACACACACACACACACACACACACACAAACACAAACACACATACACACACCACGAAATAAACACATAAAAATAAGCATTTTTAAAAGATTGTAGTACCTTACCAAACAGGTAGCAGGAAGAATTTAGCTCATGTGGTGCACTGTGCCCCCCTTAACTCTAACATATTCTCTAAGTATGGGTTGTACAATATGTACTGCAATCGCCTGCATATTACATTGTGAATTTTACTGAATTTAATGTTCACAAAAAACATTAAAGTCTTCATTCACATATTCTCTTTCCAATTCTGTTTTTCTCTCCTTCTGTTTGGATGCCATTCTCCCTCCCCTGCAAATGAATAACTAATGGGTTTGAATTATACTTTGTAGACATATTTCCCCTTAGGAGAAGTATCACTGCTGACTCTTAAGTGACTGTTGGTAAGATGTTTCAGAAATTAGCAACATAAAAAAATGATTATGCCTAATTCTATACAATGCTCATGTATATAAAGATTACTCCTAGTGGGTAATCTGTTCATTCTCACTTTAAAAGAACCAAAACAAAATGGCTTCCATCACTTCCCCTGGGAAATGATGGCACAACAGAAGGAAACTTCTCAGCAAAAGCTGTCTCAATTTCACTCTTTGTTTCTAACACATAAGATTTACAGCTTTCCTTCATCATGAAAATATTTTTCTCATAGCAAATTAAAGTTCACACCCTTGACATAAATATTAATCAAAGAGCCTGTGCATTTTCAGTGGTAAGAGAGAAATGACATTCCAAGCTAAAGGAAAGCATCTTTCCTCTAGCTACAACTTTATATCAACAGCAATGGCATAAATCTAATTCATCGGGGATCTTGTAAACATATCCTTGCAATTGTTCTGAGAACTGAAAAGCATCAAGAACATAAAAAGAATGATTTACAAAGAGAAATAAAAAGAATTAAAAGATTTTGACATATCTGAAGTTGGAGATTATATATTGAGCAGGTTATACCATGGAAGAAATTGACACACATGATTTTTTTAATCAATGCATTAATTTCTTATCAGTGAAAGAAAAATAAAACAACAAATTGACTGTACACACACACACACACACACACACACACACACCAATCATCTTTTTTACAAAGAGATAATCTGGTAATTTTCCAAGAAACAGGATCTAATAATACACAACAGTTAATTTCCAGGACAGCCCCTGTTACGACATCCATGCCACCGCTACCTGTCAGTCTGGTGTCCTCTGAAGCTAAAGATGCCACAGCACAGGCAGTCTCTACCTCAGCAGTTAGAGAAGAATACACTTTACTGAGCGCAGCACTAGGTCTATGCCAAGGGTGGTGCTGGCGTTCTCATATATGTTACGCTGCTTAATGTTTTTCACAAGAAACTATGATGTTTTCTCCAATCTTGTTAGCCTGGCACTCTGATCTAACCAAAAACAGTTTATGTTAGAGACCTGAATGCAAATCCTTTTTAACTCATTGTGTTTACTTAAAATACTTTCTTTTATTTTCTTCAAGTTATTCCTTGTCTTCACTTCTGTTAAATAAACACAGTCATAGAAATATTAAGGATAAGTAGAAAGTGGAGGAAGAGTATTAGTACAAATGATTTTCAACTGCATAGACACTAACTTACAAGAACACCACCCATTAAAGTTAAACTATAGATTCTGTGTGTTTGAAGGATCCTTGTTTTGATTAGGGGTTTTGCAAAGAGTTTTACAATATCAGATAATCCAATACTTCTATACATCAAAGTACAGTTTCTGAACTGCTTGGAAAGATTGCTAGGCCTAAATAGAAATGCAAGATATTCATCCCTGGTGCATGAGCTGGATTTTTTGAGCCCACTACCTATGGTGGGACACCTTGCACAGCCTTGATATAGGGGGATGGGCTTGGACTTGCCTCAACTGAATGTACCAGGCTTTGCTGACACCCATGGGAGGCCTTACCTTGCTGGTGGAGGGAATAGGGGGGGGGGGTGGTGAAAGCCTGCGGAGGGGGCAAGAGGAGGGAAGAGAAGGGGAATCTGTGGTTGGTATGTAAAATTAATAAAAAATTTCTTAATAAAAAATAATAAAATAAAATAAAAAGAAATGCAAGATGTTTTGTGGTTCTGTCATGGTGTATTCACATTTCAGAGAAGAAATGTGGACCTGCTTTTCCTTAAAGAGACATGTAAACGAAATAAAATATTAATAAATTTCTAACTCAAACATGGTTGGTAGATTTTAAAATTAGGAAAACTATCAGATAGTCATTTATTCATTTTACTTAGGTAAATAAATAATGGGATAAATGTAGTATATTTTCTTATAAATTTCCAATACAGAATGCTAAACAATTCCATTACACATTCTTTAGAGTATCTGGTTGTATTATCAAAAAATATTTTCAAACAAATGTTGTTGGTTTTGGTGGGGGTTGTTTTGTTTTGTTTTTCAAGACAGAGTTTCTCTGTGTAACAGCCCTAGCTGCCCTGGAACTAGCTCTGTAAACCAGGCTGGCCTCAAACTCACTCACAGAGATCCACCTGCCTCTGCTACCCTAGTGCTGGGATTAAAGGCATGCACCACTACTGCCCAGCCAAACAAATGTTTTTAAAGATCACTTTGTCCAAGAAATATAACATAACTAAAATATGAGCAACCTGAAGATACTCATTTCTTTACATTAGCTTATGTGTCATTCTTAATTATTTATTTATTATACCTACACAGTTGTATTATTTCCTAGGCATCTCTCTTGATACATATATTTCTGATTGATATGTTATCAACACATGTAATAAAACTGTTAAGGAATATAATTACACTATCAGCGTAGGAACCTATAAACTCAGTTTTGAAGCTATTTTCCCAACTTTAATTAAAATCATTAGTGTTATTACTGTCAAGTATATTTTGGTCTTTAAGATTCTGACCAGGCAGATAAATTTCAAAGTTCATGATACATATGAATAGCTTTTAGTTCATTAGAGTATGAACTAGAGCTTTAGTTCATAAAAGCAACCTCAGTTTTCCTCAACATAAATGAATGGATATAGTAATAAAACTACTGATTAGATATATGTGGTGGCCTCTTCAAAATTATTCCAACCATTTATCTTGACATTTCCCAGAGGTACATCCATCTTTGTAAATATATTAGGTTTTTACTGTGCTGTTATCAATTACCAAATTGATTATGATGAAATATAATTCTCTCTTGTCACAAGTCAACAGATACATTCTGGGCCATTTATAGAAATTTAAAAAAAAATCCATGACCTAGAAAAGAATTTTCCCTCATAATAAAATGTATGTTTGGCTTTGATGCCAGCCAACTCCTAGGAGGATGCAAATTATGCCAATTTTGTAAAAAAAAAAAAAAAAAAAAAAAAAAAAAAAAAAAAAAAAAAAAAAACCAGATATATATAGATATATGGTGACTTTGTGATACGGACTATTTTACACCAGGGACAAAGGCCAAACCATTCATCTCAATTTACTTAGGAAAGAGGCTTAATTTGAACTCTGACCTCAGAGTGGAAAGGGCATCTGTATATTCAATAATAGCACAAGGCAATACTTTCAAAGTAAAACATATAGATTCACCTTCATACTGAGTTAATTTCCTAATTAGCTATGCAAGAACAATATTGTTTAGTAGTTTGATTGTTCCTTAAAATAACCAATTGTTAGTAATGTTTAAAATTTGGCCTATTACTAATGTAGCTAAATGTTTAGTCAATAGTATGGATGATGGCCATTGATTGGAATTCCCCCATTTAAGGCATTATCAATCTTGATTGCCAATAGTCAAATGACACCTGACTAAATATTGCTAAGAATCTTGTTACTCAATGACTTTAATGGAATTTTGAAAATAGGTCATAGGAATCACAGGTAATTGAGTTTAGATGAAAAAGATAAAAGCTGAGGAAAATGCTCCATTTTCGGAGTAAATTTTGAATAAATTTTTAATTTTCTTCATCCATTACTTTTAAAGGAAAAGTCTAAATTCACTTTCTGGAAAGCAAGTTGGAATGTTTGTTGACCAACTTGTACCTGTTAGGAATATAACTGCCAGCCCTATTGAAAAGAGCTCCTTTGCAAAGAGATTTATGACTCCTTATCAGGAAGCCTCTGAGAATTAATGAGACAATGACAGGGGCTTGAGACTCCTCCGGGAGAATGTCATGATAGTACTAAACGTCATTGTGATGATTACTACTTTCTGTACGTTTTCTTCAAATGATGTGGATTTTTTAATTTAGTTACTAACTTTGATTAAGTCAGTCCCACCTTGCACTAGAATTACTACAAAAATACTTTGTAAGTACCCATACGTTTCAAAGCAGGAGTCATACAATTCTGGTTGATTTTCAAAATTCCTGTTCATGGTTTCAGCTGACAATTAATACTACCATTTTATCCATGACCCTTGAGCTTGTGGACATCAACCTCATGGAAAAAATGGGTCCTACGAACATCATATAATTATTAACAAAAACATTTTATTAGAGAAAATCATTAATTCTGGCTTTCTTCTCAGGAGAAAATCAAAACATTTCAGTGAGAAAGCACACATCATTACTATAGAGACTGGCTATGGAGTCACACATTTTCTGTCCCAAATTTTTAAATTCTTACAAACCTCTCCATGTTTGTCTTAGAATAAATAACTTATTATGGTTAAAACAGCACTAGCATCCTGCTAATACTTGCATTTAAGTAAATATAATGTAAAACTTCAATTGTAAAATGATTTACTATAAATTTGTATGCTTAAAATTTGTTTTATAAACTCAAATCACTAGATCTTAATTTTCTTTCTTTGAAACAAATACATGCAATGTAACAATTTATTTTCTTTTTAATGTAATTAAAATAAAACTAAATGTGACAACAACATAACTAAATGAAAACAGTGATCCTGGTTAGTTTATCTCTTATTTTGACAACAGAAAATGAAAGTTTAACAAAACCAATGTCAGAATATTCATTTTTCTGCAGGTTTGTCAATTTACATGAAGGGACCATTCCTTGTCACCCACTCGAGTTTACTAAGACATACAACAGAAAGCATCCATTCTGAGTTTTACCAAGAGAGAAGTAGAAGCTTTCAGTTAACTTAAATATTTTTTTATTTTTATGATTAATACAGAATATGTGTTATGCATTTATGGGGCACAATGTGATGTTTTGATTGGTATGCATATTGAGCACTGATCAATTAGCTTATTATCACATTAAAAAGTTGATTTCTTTATGCTGAGAAAAGTTAAATATTCCCTTCCTATAGAGAAATATTTTTTTAAATATACAAGGCTAAGAGATAACCAAATGAAAACAATGAACATTTAAGTTGTACATATCCAGGAAATCATTAAGAGGTTCATTTTTAATTTGTACCCATTATGGATAAATTCAACAAAAGGGAGGGATTTTTTTTCCCCTTAATCTAGAACCAGCATTGGCAACGGGAAGTTGAAGCAGCGGAGAACTGAACGAAGGAGGTGATTTTAATGCCACTTGACAGATATTTACTGCACATATTTCTTTATGTATGTTTCTTTGCTACTCACTACAAGCAATAACAAGCAAGGCGCTAACAGCTCCTGGCATAGGGGAGCTTGGGGTAACTGTGAATCATAAAGTGCATCCATAAATTACCGACGTTGCTGGGAGTTTTAATCTAGCAGTGAGTGAGAGTTATGAGAATCAAGAAGCTGAAAAGGACCTGTCAAGCTTTGGTTAGCTTCCCTGTATTGCAGCACTTATTTAAACATACTCCTCCTTACGTCCGCCATCAGAGTGCCTCTTCAGTCACCTCCTTCCGATGCCTGTGCAGCCTCTACTGATTTTATTCCTTACTGTCTGTTCAGTACCTTCCGGACTGACTGTGCAGAGCTTTCATAAACAGATATCTAGACTGCTCTTCAAGCTTTCTGTCTCTCCCATCTCATCCCTCCCCCTACCATCTGCTCTCACTCCCCTCTTTGACTTCCCTTCAGCATCTCTCTCTTTGTAGTGCTGAGGATAGAACCCATGTTTGGGGGGTCTATAAACAGGTACTTTCCACTGAGCTGTGTCCATAGCCTCAGCTATCCTTTTTTTAAATATTATTTTGAGATATAATTATATCATTTTCCCCTTCTCATTGCTCTCTCCATACCCTCCTATGTACCCTCCCTCTTGCTCACTTTCAAATTCATGGCCTCTTTTTTTTTTCATTAATGTTGCTACATATATATTTTTCCTGATACATAAATACTACAAGAATACACCCCACTCCCTCTGTGAAATGCTTCTTATGTATGTTTTCAAGGCTGATCATCTGGTATTGGAGAACCAATTGGTGTGTTCTTCCCTGGGGAGAACTATTTCTCCCTCTCTCAGCATTCTATAATTGCCTGTAGCTTTATGGCTAGAGTTGAGAGCTCATGAGCCCGCCTTCCCTGTCATCATTAGAATGTCTATTTGTGTCCTCCTTATTAGGGCCATGTTTAAAGATCCATGTTGGTAAGAGTTAATAGACATATATACCCTCTGACTTTCCTATGAGACACAATCTCAAAGAAGCTCCCTGTTCCTCTGGCTTTTGCAATCTTTCTGGCACCACGCCTCACCCTCCTTCTACAATGAACCCCGGGCCTTGGGTAAAGGAGTTATGCTATAATGTATTAATTGGGACTGGGATGCACAACTCTGTTTTTTTAACTGGTTGTGTTTTTCTGTTGTGGTCCTCATCGCAAAGAGAAATTTCAGCTTTTGAGATAGGTACAGAGCTTAGGAGCGGGCTATAGCTATCTCTCTCCTTTGCCTCAGCAGGCTCTTCTCCATTTCTTTCTTATACCCAGAAATACTTTTATTTCTACACAGTAAGTCTTCACCACCTTATGGAGCCCTGTAAGCTCACAACTGCTCATGCTCAGCAGTATTTAGAAATATTTGTGAGTCTCTTCTACCAGTGCAGAAATTCCCTGAGGAGCATACGTACCTTCCAATGTCTTGCCATTCTCTTTGGAAGAAAACTGAGAAACAATACTTGGGAACCTGTTCCTTTCACTTTAGCTTCTTTCACACTTACTTGGCCATTTCCCAGTTCCATCAAGTTTACATAAGTGTCAGGTTCTCTCATCCCAGCACCTTCTGGACTGTCCTTCTGCCTGCTGTCCCCTGCCTAGCTCCCACTCTTCCCATCCCTGTATGTTTGAAGATAAGTAGCTCTTCCCCATGTGGTGTCCAGGACTCAAAAATCAAATTCTGTTGAATCATGAATCTATTTATGGTCCTCTATTTTCCCTTTATCATACTTAACTTCAAGTTCAGGTACAAAACTACTGAATGTGATCATGTATTATCTATATTTTCCACCAAATCAAAAACTCATGATGTGATTGTAAGTATGCATCACAGTAGAGATGTTCAGTAGACACATGGATCAGTGCATAAATATGATTATGCACTACCACCAATATTAATTAGAACAGCCATAAACACAGAAAGAGTAAAATTATAAATTAAAGAAGCAACTGTCCTTCATTGCCATATTCGAGATGTGCACTATTTTCTGTTGCTTTTTTTTTCTTTTTCTTTGGCCATCATAGCAACTTATAATTAAACCAAACAACAATATTTAAGTAATCAAAACTACATTTTTACTGGAGATTTATTTTGGATAAAATGGTTAAAGTTACAATGATACATTGTACTGAAGGTCTAGAAAATCATTTAAGAGAGTCAGGCCCTCAGAAAGGCTGGTAGTCTTCTGCCTACAAATCCCAGTGGGGATGCTCTCTTCACAAAAAATAGTTACTTTGGATGACAAAGCAAAGTTTTTTTTTCTTCACCAAAAGCAGCCTACTTATACCAATAAATGTTTACCTTTCTTTCTTTTCTCGGGGAGTGGGGAGGGTGGTGGTGGTGGTGGTTTTGAGACAGGGTTTCTATTAGAGCTGGCTGTTCCTCGAACTCAGAGATCCACCTGCCCCTGCCTCCCAAGGGCTGGGATCAAAGGCACACACCACCACTACCCACTACTGATAAATCTTTGAGTCCTGCAGATGTGAAACAATCACATCATTAAGAACAGAATGATCTCAGTGGTGGTGCACACCTTTAATCCCAGCACTCGGGAGGCAGAGGCAGGTGGATCTCTGTGAGTTCGAGGCCAGCCTGGTCTACAAAGCGAGTTCCAGGACAGACTCCAAAGCTACACAGAGAAACCCTATCTGGGCGGGGGGACGGGGACCAGCATGCTCTGTACTTAGACATTTGTATTGTGCAGTGACAAGGACACCGCACACCTAATCAGGTTTACCAGTTTTCAGCAAGGCAACAAGTATCGTTAAGTCGTTTTCATTGTTTCTCTTTTCAGTTAATAGATGGTGATTCCAAACTGTATAAAGCACACCATACCATACCCAGAAATAAACAGCAAGAGTCCAGGAAAGAAGAAGTTGAAAATTCTACAGTCCAAGGAAAAGAATACACAAGGACCCAGGATGCCCCGAACTGCTAAGAAGGTTCAACGGGCAGACTTGGAGAATGAGATGCGTAGTCTTGGCATTGACATGGATGATAAAGATAATGCCCACTACGCAGTCCAGGCGAGAAGATCTCGGAGTGTCACTAGGAAAAGGAAACGAGAAGAGTCTGTTCCACCCTCTTCTATAGCCCGAAGTCGGAGTTGCTCTCAAACTCCACGTGATGTTTCTGGTCTTCGGGATGTCAAGATGGTGAAGAAAGCCAAGACTATGAAGAAGAAAGCCCAGAAGAAGATGAATCGCTTGTGGAAGAAAGGGGAAGCAGATAGGCATGTGTTTGATATGAAGCCCAAGCATCTACTCCCTGGGAAGAGGAAAGCTGGTAAAAAAGGACAGGAGATAGTGTCCTCTTGAGTTGGAGTGCTTTGGCTGGACTCTTGCTGTTTATTTCTGGGTATGGTATGGTGTGCTTTATACAGTTTGGAATCACCATCTATTAGGTGAAAAGAGAAACAATGAAAATGACTTAACGATACTTCTGTTGCTTTTTAATTGTACTGGCAATTTTGAGACCTTGGCTAACCTTACAAAGAGTAAGAAACTCATGCTTAGGGATATTATGAGAAAATGCTATTTCATGCTATTTCAGATGCTACACAATGAGCTTTTGTTTTATTTTACAATAGCAATCCCATTGTGCATATTGCTTGCATATAGATGCCACCTTGCTGTAAGTGTAAACATGAAGGTCCTGTAATTTTACCAAAAATCTATATGGCTGGCCTCAAGGCAAATGAGTAAGGCCCCTTAACTATCAAATTAAAAATATCCAAGCTATATGATTTTATTTATTCATATACTCTATTTGGGCATTTTTAAATGTTATTTTTAAAGTTATAAATTCATGTCCCGCTATTCTAAGGGTCTTTTAAGCAAAAATTATAATAAATAAAAATATTCTTTTTGATACTAAATATGACACATGTAATTTCTATAACAATAATTCAATTATATATCTTTTAAAATGTCCTTCAGAATCTAAAATATATAGCTCACATATTACCAACTCACAGAATTGATAAGGAGATGAAAGTCTCAAAGCAAATTTGAAGTTGATTATTTTATGTAAAAATCGTATGTATGCACACATGCATATACAGATGCCTTGCACTCTTGGACATATTTGCATATATATATATACATACATACATATATATGTACATGTATATTACTCAATCTATCAACATGTTGGATGGATCACCATTATAGCCTCAATTTAGACATTTTTTCATTCATATCAGAAACATTAAGCAATATATTTTAAGACAGCAATTTTTATTATTGAATTTATAAACCTTAACATAAATTGGAAAAACAAAAATCTACATGTTATGAGTTGTTCATTGAAAAATATGAAATTTACATCAAATATACTTTTTCCCTAAGTGCACTATTTCTAGTATTACCCAATCTAGAGACCATAATAGGCTAATTATAGTGCACAATGAAATACCATCTAGTCTCTGTCTTCGTAAGTGTAAAAACACAATGTAAACTGATATTAACATTAGGCAGAAAGATATTTCATTCACAAAACACATCTTTATTGTGCTTATTATTTATTGTCCCTTCTTTTTTATCTCAGCAAACAAAGTTACCAAATTTACTCAGTACTGCCTCCCTTGAAAAATGAAGGTGCTGGGGGTGGGTTCTTGAACAAAATGGCCCAAAAAAAAGGATAATAATTTCATCAAAGAATGTCTTAGCTACATTAGGGGGAAATTTTGGGGACCAATGTCAGTAGCTTGGCTCTGGTTATCATCCTTCTTTCATAGTTCCCAGACTTCGTCTTGTTGGAACTTGCTTAGAATGAGTGTGGCCTCACCAGGCTACTATTCAAATATTCCAGACCTTTCAGGTGATTCATTTTCCCACGGAAGGAAACATTTCTGTTTGTGTGAGGTAAATACTTAAAAAATATGTTCTAAATTGCACATTATGAGTATCTTCCAGTTATTTGCAAGGAAAGCTCAACTTCTGTATTTATCATTTATAATTTATTATATTTTATGATAACTTAGAAAGTTATATTTTAACTTAAAATATTATTTAAGCTACCTTTCAGAACTTGAAGTGGAAAACTAAGAAATGATATGGGTGTTATATACATCAATAGAAATAAAGTATCTGGCATCAGTTGTAATAAGTCATCTCCTTTTGATGTTATCCACATGGTTAAAAAGATTTATAGTTTAGTTATATTTCTTTCACACACATTTCTATCCAGTCCAATTTATATGAAGTTGCATGTGGATATTTTTTAGTTAAGTGCTTATGTGTGTACATATACATTTCTCAAACTCCTTGTAACTATTACATAGAATTAATACTGAAGGTAGTCAGAAATTCTGTGAAATGATATGATATCATATCATAGCATTCCTATGCAGAGGAGAGAGACTGAGTCCTCCATATTTCTTCCGTATCACCCACAATTCTATTAACAATTCACTGTGAAATATGATTGTGAACACTGTGAAATGTGTTGCACAGTTCTAATCACTTACAGATATCCATCATCAAAGTAGTCCTTGCTGAGTTCACAAGCCTTTATGAGAATGATAGTCCCTTTACCAATATTGTACAGTGACTGATATGATCCTCAGGAAAGGGAAATTACATATATATATATGTATATATATTACATTTACAATATAGGTGTAATAATATATAATATACATATATACATGCATATATGTGCACATATATACATACATACATACACACACACGCATACACACACACACACACACACATATATATATATACACACACACACACACACACACACAGGGGCTTTGACTTTGTAACAGAAAAATGAAGACCAAAGGCATCAGGATTTAAAATTAGTAGGAAGATGTAACTAAAGTTGAATGAAAGGGGAAGAAAAACCCTTAGCCTCTAATGTCTTGTACAGAAATCACAAGTGAGAGCCACGGATATTGCCTTTGCATCTAGTATTCCTTTTAAGATTTTTGTGAGGCTGGGCATCAAACCCATGGCTTTGCACATGCTAGACAAGTGGTATACTACTGTGCTACATGCCTAGTCAGGATCTAATATTTCTAAAACAATAAATAATTTCTTCCTCACTTGTTTCCGTCATTCCAAAATTAGGAAACTAGTTCTTAGGGCTCTAATTTCATTGTTAATATAATATAGCTTAGCCAAGCTACACACACACACACACACACACACACACACATACCCCTGCTGATATCTGCACACTTAAAGTCCTTCCCAATGACTACACTTAAGTGTGCAAGTGCTTCTTCTGCTGTGATCCCACAACAAATTGATAATTCAAAATCAATGCAATAGTACCAGCTGGAAATTAATGATTGCCTTCCACTCCCTCTCACGACCCACTTTAACTTCTTTTGTTTCCAAACCGCCTATGCCAGCTCCATTCTTATTCGTTCATTCTCCTCCCACCCCCCCACCCCCTACATTATCCTCCTTTCCTCTCTTCCTATGTCTCCTTTATCTTACCGTTTCTACTGTGACAGTTTGAAAGAGAACGGCCCCCACCGGCTCATATACTTGAATACTTGGCCCCCAGTTAGTGGAACTGTTTAGGAAGGATTAGGAGGTGTGTCGTTTTGGAGTAAGTGTAGTCTTGTTGGAGGAGAAGTGTCACTGGAGATGGACTTTAATGTCCTCCTGATGATGTTCTTTGTTGTTGTTGTTTTTCCAATATAAAAAGACTGAATCTCTCTCAAGAAAATCTCTGACACTTATTTCAAGACTTCTCCTCTCTGATCCTGAATTCAACTACAAATAGTACATAATCCATGCTTTAACTGGCCTTTCCATTTTGTCTCTCGAAACAAACCCACAGTTCAAATGACAATATGAGCTTTCCTTTCTTTCTGAACACTTGGTTCTAATTATCTGTCGAATGCATCTTTCTCACAATGTCCAGGACATCCTTTTTTATACTCAGTGAGTACTGCAAAGCCTCATTTGTAGTGATCATTGAGGGTAATGAACTTACTTAGGTCAGCTTAGGTTCTAAAGATCTCAACCAACTGAATGTAATTGGAGTAAACTAAGATCTGCTAAAGGGATGGAAGTAATTGGGGAGTGGGAGTGAGAAAAGCCCCACACAGATCTGCCACTCACCTACTCTAGAACATTCTTTCTCTATTTCTTCTAGTGAATAGGGCTAGGATATATAGTCAAATGTATAGTGTAAGTTTGCTGGTCCACCCATGAGGTAAAAATTCCTTTTTAAATGGTTGGGGAAAAGAGAGAAAGCATTTTCAGAAGTAGACAGATTCCTGAACAGGTAGGAAGGCCCCTGGAAGCTCAAGCATGTTGAGCTGTATATAAGTCCACAATATTGTGACAGGAAGAAGAGTGAATCAGAAGGATGGCTGGGGCCTGATGGTCAGACCAGCCCAGCTTCAGGCACAGTGACAAACCTTCTCTCAAAGGAATGAGGTAGAGAACGATAATGAGCAAGTGATGATGTTTCCTTCTGGACTTCGGCCTTTGGCTTCTTTAAGCATACATAAAAGCTAATACATGCATACACACACACACACACACACACACACCCCACATACATCTCTTACACTCAACACACAAGATACTTTAACATATCAAAATTACAATAAAGCACTCAAATTGTCTGTGTATAAGTAAAATTTCATTCCAATGCTGTCCTGCTCACTGATTTGCATACACTGCCTTATGTACACTTTCTCCCCCCATATGCAGGGTTGTATAGTGTGACTGAGAAGTAGGTCTGACTGTATCAAATGTAGATATTCCTTTGTGGTTTATGGAGAAGTTCTGATGCTAATCTACTGTAGTGCACTTACTTTACCAACCAGCTGGGGCACCTGGAGGCTGGCCTTAAAACAAGACAGGGTTGCTAAGGGTTGTCAGTCTGTTCTATGTTTCTTCTGTCTGTTGTGGTTGTCATCAAGGGTACAAAACATTAACCAAAGTTCAGAGACCAGCTTGTATGATATGCCTTTTAGATATCTGCAAATATTTTAAAGCAAGATAGGTTATTTTACCATTGCCATAGGGCAACACTCTGCCCTGGACTGTTCATTTAAGATAAAGGGACCAGAAGAAAAGCAGCGGAAAGGGAACGAGAACTGAGGTAGCCCATTGGAAGTGTTATTTTCCATACCTTTTACCATTTTGCAGTTATCTGTGGTGTGAGCTCTCGAGTTTTGCGTGTTCTCTTACACTGTATAGCCACAAAGGGTTCATATGCAGCTTCTCAGATCTCATTAATGTGGAAGGCAGCAGAAGGATTATGTTCTGGATTCTGCTCAACTAGTTCATCTAATTACAACTCTCATGCATATATAGAGGGAGCTCATAATAGTTCATGACTTTTCCTTTGAACTATAATGCAATCTTATATTAGGCAACGCGTATAGTATGAGCCAACAATAACTGACATGATAGTTTATTCACCTAAATACATTTCTTTGCTTCTAAGGAGTTTGAGAATAGTATCCTAAAGGACTGCTAGCCAAATATTCTAAATATTGTCACACTGATACTCATTTGCCCCCAATATTTAATAAGGTCTTATAGGAGTGATTTTAATATTATTTATCTGAAGTGGCAAGGACATGTAGAAACTATAAGTGTGGCTATCTCTGCTTTCAGTTGACACATCTCTTCCTAAAGAACCTCTCTCAACACCAATTTGTATGTCCAACCTGACAAAACCTTGCTCAGATTCTGTCCATGAAATACAAAGTGAAAGAAGAATGTCCACTGCCTTCAAGCCATGTTCTCTGATGCAACACTCCAGAAATGGCCACTGATATCCTATGGCCTTTAAACTAGGATCCAGCAGCTGACAGCTCTCACTCTCTCCGAGACTCTTCTACACGTTTCCCAGGGGCCCTTTCAGTGTTATTGCTTTGCCAGCTTCTCCCTCTACTTGGATGTCTAGATTTTTGATTACTTCCCTGAAGAATTGGTTTACATTGATGTACTAAATAAAGCATTGGTTCTTACTGTGCTAAGAGTCTTTTCTTTCCTACTGATATTTTAGTAAGTCATTAGGCATGCTTTCTGGGCGAGGGGGAGGTCACAATGGTTTTCTAATGTGGAGGAATAGAGTTTCTTTATCACTTTATTCTTTATCACTAATAAAGATGTTAAATCGAACCTTACTTTAAGCTGATCTCTAGACATCACTCAACAAATCGTTACATTTCCATCTCTGATTGCCCTTGGGTATTACCATCTCTTAACAAGCTATTTCACCTCTACAAAGTGAAAAACAGGTTCTAAGAAACAGCACAAGGGTGTTTGAAATGTTGCTTGTTCTCATAGTTAGACTAAAGCAAGGATTTCTGGTTGTGAAAATGAATAGAAGGATTAGAAAAGGCTGCTGCTTCAAAAATAAAAATGAGAGGTAAGGAAGGCATTTTCAAGAGACACTAAAGCTTGGTTTCATTTACCTCCTCCCTTCAAACAGTCTACTAGTACCAAGGTAATAGCAGCATGGGTAACACTAAATGGCATGCCTCAGATGCCGCTCACAGACTTCCCAAATCAGGACAACTTCCTTACCCATGCAGTGAGTGGATCAACAAGGGTCTTAAACCTCAAGCAATTTTTATATGAACTATGCTATATATATTATGTAGTGAAAGATGTAAAAAAAAAGATGTAATGATATTTATAAATGTCGTCTATAATCATTTATACAAAGCTATTCTCTATATAAAATATTCACATATATGTATATACATATGAATAACAACTTTGCAAACCTCAAAGTGTTCTTTAAATCCAAGTGCTCTTGGGGAACTAACACCTGCCACCCACAGTACTTTCTCATTAGATGCTTCTCTAAACTCTCCAGAGTACTGTAATTAGTTTCTTTATCAAACAAATGGATATTGTGAATCAGACCTGCCTAAACAACACTGTGAAGAAGAGACTAAGAGCAGGTTTTTACTTCAATGTCATGACAAACACTGCCAAGATCTGAGACAGGCTAAATAATTTTTCTTTTCTTTCTTTCTTTATTCTTTATTCTTTCTTTCTTTTTTTGCAGTACTTCTGGGGATATTTTGACTGTTTTATTTCATTTGACAGTAGTCGCAATTAACAGTTCATAAAACACTACGCTTTGAAAGAGACCATCACAGGTATTGAACATTTAGCAACTTCGTTGTCAAAAGCTTGGACAATGTAGAAGATCTAATTTGCAAAATGGCCAAAGTAGTATGAAGACCTTTCTTGTCTGCCTTTTCCCCCCATTAAAAGCAGAAGGTATTAATCACTCCATCTCAAAGGCAGCTGACTGAAGCTATTCACTGAGTAGGGCATTCTTGCTCATGCGGCCCCATGAATAACTCTCAAGGTTTTTATTATAGCTCTGAGTGGACTCTTAACAGCACAGCCACCCTATAGTAGCTCTTGTCCCCTCAGGCACCAGAAGGATTAAGGATAATGGCTGAAAGAAAGCATCATTGGTAAAAACAAAAGTTTTCACAGGAAAAAGAGAAAAAGTGGGACCAAAGTGGACACACTGGAGACAAGTCATGATTCATGGCCTGTGCTCTGTTCTGCCTTTTCCTCTCCCTCAATACACTCTTTAGTTTTACTGATGGGTATGAAGCAAGCAACCCAGTGCACTTCTCCTAGCAACCGATATCAGCCAGGGAAGAAGGCATGTCCTCTGCTCTAAGAGAAAAACAGAAGAATTTGGCTTCGTACAAAACAGACACATGTTCCTTTTGCATTTGATCCCCAATTGATTATCAAGAAGGATTCAGCAAATGCTAAATAATTTTGTTTTATGTGAACGTGAACAATCCATCGAACTAAATATCAGCCGGTCTGCTATCAATGTAGTTGCCTTTCAAATGCTGGTATAATCAATGTATTTGGATGCTCAGTTTTCATTTTTCAACACACCATCTTGGTGGTCTTCTGTAGCTCAAAAACTTCACCTTCCCAGATATATCTCTTTACTTCTTGTATCATTACAAATACAACAGTTATGCACAAACCCCCAGAGCAGTCCATGTCTACAAAGCTTAGAATTGAATCCTGGCAGCATTCAGCCTATAAAAGCATTTGTCTGTTTTTTCTTATTTGTGTGCTATGTTCGGTCCCTGGTTAAAAAGATTTAAAAGAAAAGTCCTTTAGAAGAGAAAAGTTAAGTTAACTTGGAATTTAAATTCAACATAAGAAGATCTATAACTGACACCAACCAGAATATAGAAAATTTCAAAATTTCTAATGGATGACCTTCACAGCTATTAGAATCTCACAGAAATGTACAAGAATGCAACTGAACCTGGAAATTTTTCGTTCGAAAACATAAGTGGTCTGTCAAGTTATGAGAGATGGGTAGGCCTCAAATAACTGCTTTTAGTCCTATTTTATATCCATGTGTCTTGACATAAAAAAACTATATTTACACCCCCCCCCAATAGGTACCCATATACTGTGGTTTTTTTCCTCTTCTTATATCACATTAAACTTTGACATCACCCAGGTTATCAAATCACAAAAATGGGAATGAAAACACTTGAGAGTATATTTTACTTACTCACACATTTTCATGAGAACCAGGAAAAACACTTCTGGTATACTTGTTATCATATTTCTTTTTTTTAAATGATAATGTCACCAAACACTGACCATTCCTTGAGGAGGAGAGATCAAATGACAGCTTCAATATTTGGAAGCACAGGCTCATGCACAATTTGAATATTTTTGCATTGCTAGTTTTCAACTCAAAATTAAGGTTGTAAAAAAATGCAGAATATGCAAGGTGCCACATGCCTTTAATCACAGCATTCAAGAGATTAGAGGCAGGTGGATCTCTGAGTTTGAGACCATCCTGAGCTATACAGTGGGCTTCAATCCATCTTTGATCTTGAGACCCCTGTGTAGATGTAACCAACTGTCTTATAAATAAGAAACACAAAACCAATGCAAAGAAGAAAGCCGAGGTCAGAGCTAAGAGCTAAAACCTTACCCTTCCTCCTGCAGTGGTCCTACCTCTCCGAAGGAGAAGGTACTTCCTGTGTTAAAGTCTTTATATAGTCTCTGTTTTGCCTTCTCATTGGTTGTAAACCCAACCACAGGACTGCCTCATCACGGCCTGTCTGTATAGACCTCCAGGTGTTCTATGGTTGGTATTGAGATTAAAGGCATGTGTATCCAATGCTGGCTGTATCCCTGAACACACAGAGACTTACCTAGCTCTGTCTACCAAGTGCTGTGATCACAAGCGTACACCACCACTGCTCTGCTTTCCTATGACTTGCTAATAGCTCTGATAGCCCAGGCAACTTTATTTATTAACATACAAATAACATTTTGGTACAAAAGAAAATATCACCATACCCCTGTTTCTAAAAAATAGCAATAAAAACAAAAACACAGTGAGAGAAACCATTTTGGCACCATCAAAGGAAATGTTCTATTGTTTTTTTTTCAAATTCCATTTTGCATGAAAACTGCTCCTCAGTGTTATAACACCTGCCCTGCTTGCCTAGTTCCACTCCTTCCTTCCTTTCCTTCTTTTTGACAGCCAAGAATTTCTAATCCAGGTTGGCCTAAATGCCCAGTGTAATAGATGATAATGTAGAACATCCCATATTCTTGTCTCTACCTTTTCAACAAGCATATAGCACTACCCAGTTTATACTGGGTATCAAACCTGGGGGTCTATGAATGCCATGAAAGCAGTCTATCAACGGATATTCCCAGGACTGGTATTTCTTTTTATAGGGTTACATTCTACCCAGACACCCCTGTATATCCAGTACTTTGGAGGCTAAGGCAGGAGGATCACCTTGAATTGAAGGCTTGTCTGGGCCACATATTAAGGTCTAGCCTGATTGAACAAAACCATGAAACCCTGTTTCAAAAACTAAAAGTATTAAGCAGTTAAATTCACAGATTTCTCTTTTTTATTCAGTTTCTCCTATGACCTATAGTAAGAAGGAGAAAGATAAAATGGAATTTAAGAAAAGTTCCCATTGATGGTATTTATGTGAATGTTTGAACACACAGGCTATTGTGTGCAAATATGGAAAAGTGAAATGTCTTCTCTAATTGAGTGGTTCAACAATGTCCTCGTGTGCTTAGCTTTCAGTAACTACTACACTGCTATTTGGCAACATGCAGACATTCACTTTAAAGTTCTCAAGCAAAATGGCTTGCTGCTAAATTCACCTTAAATTCCCCTTAATTTAATGTAATTTTGAAAATTACATTCTAATTTTCACACATCTCAACAAATCATTTTAACCATATTGTACCATTTGCTAGTACTTGGGAACATATATCATAAAGCTTTAACCTCTGACCTTGATTTATAAAAATTTACACATTCTAAAAGAAAAAAATAATGATGTCTCTAATTCAAAAGCTCTCCTATTTTCATGGTACATATGGACATGTTAATTAGTTCTAGCCGTGCCAGAACTTTTGGGCAAACCCCTTATATTCCAGACTGTTTTTAAGTTGGTGGTTGTTATTGGAATTTGAATGCAGTGTAACAGAATCCCTGAGCGGTATCCCATCATCATTAGCTAATTTCTAAAAGGCTTGTGACCAAGAACAAGGGAAAGATATCACACATCAATTGTAGCCACAGAAATTTAAAAATGTCTGCTAAAACCACCGTGTTGCATAGGGTTTCAGTTCTCAAGGTCAGGAACGCTCATTGCTTTTCTTAGTTCCAATTTTAAAACTCCAGTTATTCATAAGAAAAGACTATATAAAGCCAGTTATTAATAATGAGAGAAATTGAAAGAAGATGACAGATTTGGAATATTTGCCCATTTTCCACGTGTATAAAAGCATCACTCCATACAAACCAAAACATAGGCATGAAATACATGTAGTTTGGGCAACAGAACACAACTGTACTATATGGACTCTAAGGTTACAGTTATGGGTATTGCCTAGTCTAATTTTTCCTTCTTTAAAACCATTTAGCCTAAATGTACTCAACCAGAAGTAAATAAAAGAATCTAAGACGGAAAGAGGACTTGGAGAATGGACAGTCAGAGCTCTTGGTTTTTGTTGTGGTTGGTTTTGCTTTTGTTTGTTTTGTAAGAATCCAAACAATTAGCAAGAGAAAAACTAGCTCAGTCCCTTCCTCAGTGGTAAAGATATTTTGTGTTATTTAGACCATCTTTTCTAACACACACAACCCGTAATTATGCAAATCTACATAGGATAACTGTAAAATGATACTAAAATCCACATCTCTACTGCCTGAAAGATATGTGATTTAGAAAAAAAATGGAAACTCAATGTAGAAGCTATAGTTATTTAGAAATCAGTGGGTTTTTCTTCTGTAAGACTTATCCCTATGGTACTTTTTAAAATCATAAATGTAGGTAAAACCATAAACAGTAGATAAAAATATTAAAATATAAATGTAAACTATAAATCCACATGAAACAAACAACAGTATTATACCATCATATAATATTGGTTAACAAATATTGTTGTTTGTAGGATGCCTACCTTATTTACCCCTCTTTGTCCTAACACTATTCACTTGGGAATGCTAAGCATTCTGTGATCAGCAGATAGTGCAATGGAAACCATGTCATAGCATGCCCGTCACAGTTGCAAAGGTGTGGTCACAGATGAGTCCACTCAAGCAACAACAAAAATTCTCGTAAGTTGTCTGAAAGGTCATGCTACAAAAAAATCTTATGAAATATATTGTGAATGTGTCCGCAATGAAGCCCAAAGCTAGTGTTTGAGAGCTAAAATCTTTTCAGTTATTTCCTTATTTATATAAGTCAGGGAATAATAATATAATAATAGCCGGGCGGTGGTGGCGCACGCCTGTAATCCCAGCACTCGGGAGGCAGAGGCAGGCGGATCTCTGTGAGTTCGAGGCCAGCCTGGGCTACCAAGTGAGTCCCAAGAAAGGCGCAAAGCTACACAGAGAAACCCTGTCTCAAAAAACCAAAATAATAATAATAATAATAATAATAATAATAATAATAATAATATAATAAACTGTGATCAATTAAAGTAATATATAACACTCCAATGACTTTTATAAAATATAAGGCATCCATCAGAGCACTGTTCATACAATTTTGTTCATATGTCATTGTTCAACATATATTCATTTATTCCTCATATGAATCTATGATTGACCTGGGCGGTGGTAGCACACTTCTTTAATCCCAGCACTTGGGAGGCAGGCAGAGGCGGATCTCTGTGAGTTCAAGGCCAGCCTGGCTTTCAGAGCAAGTTCCAGGAAAGCCAGGGCTACACGAGAAAGCTTGTGTTGAAAAACCAAAAGAAAACAAAAAAACAATCTATGATAGAAACATTAGGAAAATCATATAAAGCCTTTAGACAGTCTGCCTTGCAATTAAGCTAAACTCTTTGCTTCTCCTAATGAAGCCTCTGTCCAACCCATACTATTCTCATTTCTCTTTTTTTCTGAAATGTAGTTTCTTTTTTTCTCTCCAGTAAAGCCCACATGTTAAGTGACTTCTTTATGGTGACACTTGCCAGACTGTACCAAGTGGAAACCATATCATTTCTTCTTGGAGTTCACACAATCTGTTGGGTGTGTCTTCAAAAACCAACCATCAGACACTACTTTTGTTTCACCTATTTTGACTGGTGGACCATCCTTTTAAGTCCTCTTCTTCACTATTTTGAATTATTTTTGTAATTTCGATCTTGTAAGTTCTCTTCAATTACTGTATAAAGCTTTCCACATTCAGTTAACACCAGTGAACTTGACACTTAGCAGAGACTTTGAAAATAAGAAATGTAGATCATAAAAAATATATAGAATCTAAGAGGGAGAAGACTCCGGAATTGATTTAGCGGGCTCTTGTGGTTCTCAATGAGTCCAGCAAGTGGAGTGTCTATAAATCAGCACCCGATGGGCATGTGTTGAATAAAATACTAATCACAGTACTGTCAAGCTAGCTTATTGATATGTTCAGAAAACACGTGATCAAAATACTCTTGAGTTTCTAAACTTCAATTTGATTCCCATGTGTCAATGTTACTATAACAAAGTACATATATTTTCTGAGCTTTGGGTCTCCACGTGTCCAAATACAAGGAGAAATGTGATGTATTTGCAAATGAGTTTTCTCCCTCTTTGATTCTATCCTCCCATGATCTACATTTTATATTTGTTAGATCACACTAAATGGCAAGTTCACTTTTATTAACTAAATGTGTAAAAGTCCACACAGTAATTGAAGAGCACTTACAAGGCCAAAATTACAAGTAGAATTCAAAATTCCGACTACTGAATATAAGACCTTATTATAATAAAATTGTTTCATTTCAAATCTTCAAATCCAGCCCATATTGGTCATTCAATAATTTTGTTGAAATAAAACATATTTAGCTCATGCATTGCTGGTGACAATGTGGTAGTAGTAGTTCTTTGGTAAATAATATCATAATTCCTCAAAAAGGTTAAAAGTAGAGTTACTATATAACCAAGCAATTTCATTCTAGGTTAAATAAAGCATATTCATGTGTAAAAATCAGTGCACATTATACAACCCAAATCTCCATCAACAAATAAGACAAAACATAGGGGCTGGAGAGATGGCTCAGTGGTTAAGAACACTGATTGTTCTTCCAGAGGTCCTGAGTTCAATTCCCAGCAACCACATGGTGGCTCACAACCATCTGTAATGAGATCTGGTGCCCTCTTCTGACCTGCAGGCATACATGCAGACAGAAAACTATATACACAATAAAATAAATCTTAAAAAAAAGACAAAACATAAATGAGATAGAATATTATTAGTAATAAAGGAATGAAGTCCTAATATATGCTACAATATGTATAACTTTTGAAATATTATGCTAAGGAAACTAGTAATGAAATGACAATAATATGCAATGCCATATTATTTTCATTTCATGAAGGGACTGGGAGGGAGAGGGAGGGGGGGCTGCAGTAGAGATGTAATGTATGAGAGAAAAATAAAAAGGAAAATAATCTGGATTAAATGTAAAATTAAAAAAATTATGAAAATAAATTAGTCATAAAGTGTGTGTGTGTGTGTGTGTGTGTGTGTGTGTGTGTGTGTGTGTGTG